>JAZKJV010005652.1:0-86477 GCA_037367405.1 Ottelia alismoides | reverse complement strand
TAAACAATCAATGGATCCGTCAAAACCGTTTTGCAAATTGCAGCAAAAATGTATCAACCCGTGACAACATGGGATCGCTGTGAAGTGACCGTTTTGATTGATTCCAACAACGACGGAGTGGCCGAGCAAGAATTGGCGGCGATCAACTTGAGCAATGTTGATAACTTGTCAACACCGCAAACAGCTCGTGACTTTGCTTCCGCTTTGTTTGACGCAAAACAATGCGTGAAATTCGTGTGGCCGCCGAGCAAGAGTCAGCTTTCAGCCAGACGAGAGTACAAGAAGACTACAAACCCGCTCTTTTAGATTTGATCACTTTCAAGCCTTACAACCAATCAACTGTGGTTGTGGTGAAGCTGATATTGCAAAACTCGCGACTCGTGACACCGGAGATGTGGCGGTTCAAGTGATTGCTCAGAATTTGGGAGGAACTGACTTTGAGCCCGATGATTCTCTCAAGGGTCTTTGGCAGGCTGGCTCCCGATTTCTTTACAGCCCGAATCTCAGAGTTATTTGAAGCTTCGGAATCGATTTCTCTGGCGGCTTTAGCGGAGCAAACGGTTCAGTAGAAAAAGGATTTGGCACGCAGGATTTGCTGGTTTTGTTTCCCAACAATGCGACTGTCGTTTCAGATCAATTGGTGGACTCTCAACAAGTTATTTTGAAACCAACTTTTGCTTCTGATTTGTTGGCGGTGTCACGGCCTGCAAAATTTTTTGAAGCAAAATAGAAGGATTGGCTTTGGCAATGTCCGCAAGAGGGAACCACTGGGTTCCCTTTTGTTTTTTGAGCTTCGATTGAGAAATCTTGACGAGAATGTCATAGCGAGTGATTCCATGTTTCAAATCCACAGTTGGGGGCAGTCTTTTGGGATTGATCTCGACTTCCCCTGGGAAAATCCATTGTCCTCGAAGAACAGGCAAGTAATCGTTGGGAATCAACGCGACTTGGCCTTTTGAATTTGAACAATCGGAGTCCACACCAAAGTGGTCGATTTCATTCGTGGCTTCGGTAAAGGCAACTTTTCATGGGTTCCCAGCTGGAAGCCTTCACAGTGTTTTTGAACCGGGCACATCCAGCACAAGGGTTTTTGTCTTGAACAAAGCGTGGCTCCGATTTCCATCAGACCTTGATTGAAAGGATTCGGATTTGAAACTCAGCAATTTGATCAGAGAGGGATTGCAAGATTTGGCGGCCTGCGGGCTCCCAATGCTTGACGGGGAGATTGAAAAGTCTCGAAAAAACTCGGATCACGTTGCCGTCGAGGACTCCCACTTTTTCATCGAAGGCCAGGGCGGCGACCGCCCGAGAAGTGTAAGGCCCAAGCCCAGGAAATTTTGCGAGTTCTTCCGCTTTTTGAGGAAAGCCTTGGCTTGAAAAAAGTATTGCAGCTTTGTGGAGATTTCGAGCTCGGGAGTAATAACCCAATCCTGACCAAGCTTGGAGAACTTGTTCTAAGGGGGCTTGGGCCATGCTCCACGGTGGGCCATTGGCGAATGAAATTTTCAAAATAGGGGACAACGGCTTGCACTGTTGTTTGCTGAAGCATCACTTCCGAGATCCAAATTCGGTAAGGGTCCTTTGAAGATCGCCAAGGCAAGTCGCGACGGTGAGTCAGGTACCAGTCTGTGATCAGGCGCGCCAACTCCTCTCGCTTTTTTGGTGAGAGTTGTTTAGGCTGAGCCAGGATCTTGGGATCAGAAAGTGAGCGCACATGGAGTTTAAACCTTAAGTGGCGAGAGTTTCCTCGTTTTGCAGCTATCAAAACATTTTTTCGCTTACCCCATGTTGAGATGCAAGCAGATTACGATGTGGCGCTGTTGGAATTCCCTTTGACGGAGGAGTTTCTTATCGTCCAGGACCTCGGTTTGCTCCTTCAGCGTTCGAGAAACCTCAAGTTTGGGTCGTGGCTTTCATCTTTCTCGAGGTCAAAATGTTTTTGATCGAAAAAAATTTGCAGATATTGGGGATTGTCCCGTGGTCCCCATCGATCAAGGCCAAACTTATTTGAAAATTGAAGAGTTTGCGACGAGTCTTCTCAAGCTCAATAAAAAATTTTTGGCCACAGGAGGAGATCACTCGGTCACTTTGCCCTTGCTTCGGGCTCTGAAGAAGAAGCACCAAGTGCCTCTCAATTTCATTCATTTGATGCTCACTTGGACACTTACCCGGCCGCTTGGGGCTGTGAGTACCACCACGGTGCTTTTGCGAGGCACGCCGTTGAAGAAGGATTGGTGGACCCCCAAAGAATGATTCAAATCGGCATCCGCGGGCCTTTGGCCGGGAGCGATGACTGAATTTTGTCAAAAAGCACGGTGTTCAAGTGTGACGGTCGATGACGTTCGTGAAAAACCTTTGAACGAATTTTTGAAAACCCTTCCCACTTTTCCCGAAGGACCCACTTACATCAGTTTTGATGTGGATTGTTTGGATCCTGCTTTTGCACCTGGGACAGGAACACCTGTTGTGGGTGACTCACGAGCTATGAGACGCAAAAAATTCTCAGACACTTTAAGATTGGCAACCTGGTGGTGGAGATGTGTTGAAGTTTCACCTCCGTTTGATCATGCTCAATTGACTTCATTGGTTGCTGTCGATGCGTTGTTTGAAATGATGAATTTGATTTGACGTGGATTTTTGTTGAGTTTTGTGACATCGACCAAAGACCGACATAGAGCCCTCGAAGTCGTATTGGCTTTTGAAAAATTGATGACTTCTATAGAATCGAAAAAGACTTCGGAGGTTTCATGAAGATTTTAAAGCGTGTCGCGAGTCCGTTTTTTACCGGATTCTTTCTCATTTTTATCGGGTCTTCTTGTTCTTTGACTCCGGTGGCTCGAAAACCTTCGGCAGTTTCTGGCAGTGATCAAAATTCTGTGGCCGATTCGGTCAATTCGATTGTTGAAAAGATTGTCTTCATTCCTTTTTCCAAAACTCTCATTTTAGAAACAACATACTCACGAACGCGTGTTGTCTCAGAAGGAAGTCCAAACTGGCATCAAATCGAATGGCCCTCGACACTTGTCTCTCTCGGTACAAAGACTTGGTTCAGGGACGTCCCGAACGATCCTACACGGGGAACTTGTGATTATCGACCCTCACCTGTTCAGTTTGCCGATGGGCCAAAAACATATTCGGGTGCTTGGGCTCGGATCAAGTTCAGAAACCCTGAAGATATTCGATTTTTTCAGAAAAATACCGAGGGACATGCGAAAAATATTACGACGATATTGTTGAAGATCGAGTGAATAGATATTGCGAACTGGTCGATACGATTAGATCAGTTCAGATTCCGACCAAAGTGTTTGTGTTTCGAATATTGAACGAGATGCACTTCTCAGGTCTTATAAAAAACAAAAAACTCAACCCAACATATTTCCACAGCTCGGGCAAAATTTAGCTGCTTCCGGGACTTCAGCGCTGCAAGCTGAACAGCTGGTGTTTTTTGGCCGCTGCTTTTTTATTCGCTTCTTCGTTCATGTCCACAAAACCTTTTTCATTCCATTTTTCGATCTCAGCTAAAATTTTCCAAGTAATTTGGGGTTTGCTGAAGCTCTTTCAAGTGGAAATGCAGCTCCATTTTTCCGTCCGATAAAGAAGCTCGTTTGAGCATCACACCTTTCTGCTCGAGCCGGGTGTAGTGATCCCCTTTCAAATCAATGTTCATGTCTTCTTTGAAAGTCTGAAGCACTTTATTGTACTCAATTTTGACCAGACCTTGGCGATCCTCCGTCAGTCCTTCAGCGCATTTCAAAAAAGTTTTTACGAAGTTCGATAGATACTCATCGTATTTTAAGATGTCCCCTTTGCTGGGTTTGAAAAAATAGAATTGATAATGCTCAAAGAAACCTTCAAGCCCGGCCATGTTGAGAATCGTTACTTTTTGGAGCTCATCGGGACCTTCAGGATTTTCAGGAGGCTTCCCCATGGTCATCTGAGCCATTTTCAGCTTCGTGAGCAGTTGGATCACTTGCTCGGCTCTTCGGGGGGACTCTCCGAAAACTCTTTGCATGTAAGGTTTGACGAGCATACAATCCAACTCATGGGACCGTTCGGATTTTTGGGATCTTTGCGGCCTTTGTGATTGAACAAATGAAAAAGTGCGCCAAAATTTTGGCCACTTGATCTTCTGGACAAGGAGTCGGTTCTTTTTCGAGCTTGGCCGTTTTGACTTCTTGGCTGGCCAGGCGAAGCCTCTCGCCCAACGACTTGATCAAGACTTTCAAAGGTGGAGACAGGACATCGATTTGGGCTTGACTTCATCGACTGAAATTTCAATCAATTTACAATCTTGAGTGCACAGAGCCCCCGTGGTTGTCGGTGTTCCCAGCAAAGCATTGTCACCAAAAACTTGTCCGGGCCCCAAATTGGCAATTTCTGTGATTTTTTTATTTTTGGCCAAACACAGCGAGACAGCGCCTGTTTGGATCCAATACATTTTGTGAGTTTTTCGTTTTCGCGAAAAACCCAGTCACCTTTGACTTTGGCAGATGGCACGGGTGTCATCAAATCTCCATCGCTTCACCGGGTCGGCGCAGACCTTTTTCTTCATTTTTTCAACCAAAGTTGTTCGATTGAGCTTCAGAGAGTGGCGGCTTGGTTGCGATTCCAGCCAGTCTTTTCCAAAGCTCGCAAAATAAGTTGATTTTCAAATTGATCAACAGCCGAGTTGAAATCAGCACCATTTTCAGGCAAATCAAACTCAACCGTCGACTCAAGACCGCGAACAGAAGCTTGGTATTTGCTGGGTAAATCAATCGCTTCAACCGTTCCTTGTCCTTTCAAAATCGAAAGGCGCTCAACAAGATTTTCAAGTTCACGAATGTTTCCGGGCCAAGAGTAGTTGGTCAAACACTGCAAGCTTCGGCTGAAAAACCTCCAAGCTTGCGATTTTTGGTTCGATTGAAATAGTCGATGAAGTGCGCCAAAGCAAAGGAATATCTGCTTTCTCGATCGAAGAGCGGGTAAGTTCAAAGGAATCACATTCAGACGATAGAAAAGGTCTTCGCGAAAACGCCCTTGCTCGACGAGACTCTCCAAGTCTTTGTTGGTCGCGGCAATCACTCGCACATTCACCGAAACTGATTTTGCGCCTCCCACAGGTTCAAATTGTCGCTCTTGTAAAGCGCGAAGAATTTTAACTTGCAACGCCGGCTCCAGATCTCCAATTTCGTCCAGAAAAAGAGTTCCGCCATCAGCAAGCTCAAAGCGACCCAGTCGGTTGGCGACCGCTCCGGTGAAAGCCCCTTTGACATGACCACAAAGTTCACTTTCCAAAAGCTCCGAGGGAATCGCTCCGCAGTTGATAGCCACAAAAGGCTGCTGAGCACGCGAGGATTGGGAATGCACCGCTCGCGCGATGAGTTCTTTTCCAGTGCCGCTCTCTCCTGAAATCAAAATTGTCGAGTCTGTGTCGGCCACTTGTTCAACTAAGCGAAGAACACTTTGAAGCTCAGAACTTTGCCCGATGATATTTTGAAATTGTTGCTGACGGCCGAGTTGAGATTTGAGGATTCGATTTTCTTGTTGAAGCTGAGTGTGGCTGAAAGCTTTTTCGGCTAGGCTTGTGACTTCGTCCAAACTAAAAGGTTTGGTAAGAAAGTGGAACGCTCCCAGCTGAGTCGCTTTCACCGCGTTCTCGATTGTCGCGTCCCCTGTCAAGATAATGACTTGGCAAAGAGGATGGGTTTGCTTGATCCAAGTCATCAATTCAAGGCCGTCTCCATCAGGAAGGTTGAGGTCGATCAAAGCAAGGTCAAGAGAAGAGCCTGCTCCTGCAAAATTTCGAGCTTCGTCACAGCGAATCGCTGTCATCACTTGATAGTTTTTTCTTTCAAAGACTCGAAACAAACTGTTCGAAGTGAACTTTCGTCCTCGACAATCAAGACTCTCGATACTTTCATGAACCTTCCTTCCTTGGTGGGTTCTGGATTTTTGCAATCCTTCTTTAAGAGTACAATTCTTTGACGGGACTGTCAAAAAAACGGCTCGTCCCCATTGATGAGCGAATCAAAAACTAGACTTCTTTGGAAACTGGGCTCGGTAAGTTCGCTCTTTACGATCCGAGAGAAAAAATTCCAAAGTGGCCCTTGATCGGTTAAAATTCTTTGCGCGAGCGGGATGTCCAAACTCGGCGATAAGTCGGTGGTTCGCCCATTGGTCGTCATTTGAATTTGGAAATTTTTGGGGAGCTCTTCCAACTCGACCAAAATCCATTTGACTTGAGTTGAAGAATTTTCTGAATCCAAACTCTGCAAAGATTTGAAACAAGTTTGCAAAACATTTTGAAATGCTTGAACCAACAGATTCTGATTTCCACGCACCCAGCAAGGTGTTTCAGGAAGGGCGCACCGGGTTTCGATTCCCAAAGATTTTGATTTGAGTTCGATCAACTTGACGGCTCTTTCAGAGCTGTTCGCAAATCAATTTTTTGATTTTCCAGTGGAGACTCGCGTCGACTGAAAGACAAAAGATTTGGATAATATCTCGACATCGAAGAGCCCCGCGCTCCATTTCTTCGAGATCGGGCCAAAGGGGATGATCAGACTTCAGATCCATTTTATGCAATTGCACATAGGAAAGCAGTCCGGCCAGGGGGTTGTTGAGCTCATGTGCGATCGAGCTCCCAATAGTCCCCAACTCGGAGAGTTTGGCCGTTTCGATAATTCGACGTTTGATTCGAGTTTCTTCGGTCACTTCGTGGTACTGGTGAACAAAAACACTTTGCTCTTCAGAATCAAAAGCCAGAGCTTGGCTTGAGACTTCCCAAATTCGGCCTTCATTCTCAATTTGAAATGTTTGACCTTTTTGGCAGTTGAGGCAAGGACTTGAGCGTCCAAACAGAGCTTGAAAACACTTCGTTTGAGGAGTTCTGAAAGCCTCGATTTGCTGTTGATCGAAAGCTTGATTTGTCTGAATCACTTGATCGAGAGAGTCGATCAAAGCGACTGGATCTGAAACAGCGTTGAATGTGGCTTCCCATTCTTCTTTAAAAGTCTCCCGGGTCTTGAGTTGGACTAAACGAGACAAGGCGAGATTCAAAGTTTCGCAAATTTGTTGGAGAAACTCTTTCTCTTCAAACAGCCATTTCGCTCCTTCGAGGCGAGAAAAAGAAATCCAACCCAATCTATTTTCCAGCGAGTCGAACAAAGGCAATGTCAGAGCCTCAAGTCCGGTGAATCGGGGAAGTTGATTTTGATCAATCGCACCCAAGTGCAAACGCAATTGCTGAAGTTCGAAGCGTGGCGCTAACAACTCGTAAAGAATTTTTTCAATTTCCCAAAGGCTGGTGGCTTGGTGAATTTGAAAAGTAACCGATCTGAGCAGCTCCAGCCGCGATTGAGCTTCCACCAGTTTTGTTTGTGAATCTTGCAAATAGCGAACTCTTTTGTCGATTCGAAGCTTGAGATCGGCTTTCAGCTTTTCGAGTTTTTGTCGTTGCTCGATAAAAAGTTTTTCGAGTTCTTCTTGTTGTCTTTTCCACCGATTTTTTTCAAAAGCTGCCAAACATTGCTTTTGCAAATCCGCGAGACTGGGGTTGATTAAAATTCCAATCAACGGCAGGTCGTTGGCCCACTTCTGAATTACCAGAGGGCTGGGAGTTTCATGGCAGGCCAAGACAAGCCAAAAATATGATCTCGCTTCAGCTTTTTTTTTGAGTTCGTCGTAGAAGCTGGAGTCGCCCATTTCGAAGTCTGTTAAAATGACAACTTCTGTTTCGGGAGCAAAATTTAAGTTGCGATCAGCTGATGTTTGTCGCCAAGAAAACCCCAATTGTGAGTCGTCAGGAGGGGCGAGGGCTTGCCCCAAGCTTAGAACTTGAGAATTCAAAGTCCGCATACGGCGCGCAATTCCTGGTGATTGGAAACGACCCAGTCTGGCACTTGGAAGGGTGTCGCCACTTTTTCGTCGAAGTGTTCCCCGTAGTGAAACAAGCAAGTGAGAAATCCCACTTCTTTGGCTTCACCGATGTCGCTGGATCGCCGATTGCCGATACTCAAGCAGCGCTGAGCTGGAACTTTCATTTTCTCGACAATTTTTTGAAAGTATTGTTTTTTTGTTTCATTTTTTGCTGGATCTGCGATGGCAATCCAATCAAAGTCTTGAGAAATTTTGAGACTTTCAATTTTGGCTTGCTGAGCGTCGGGGCGGCCAAAAGTGAGAAGGACCTGTTGATAGTATTGGCGACAGTAATCGAGGTTTTCTCGAGCTCCAGGCATCAAGGGCAAAGGTTGCCGAATTCGCAATTCAAACTGTGGAGTTTTGGCAACAGGAATCAAAAGCCGAGTTGTATCCAGAAGAGTGTCGTCAAGATCCCACACAATCAAAGCGATAGCTGGGTTCACGGGAGCCTCTTTTTCGTGGCCTGCGCAAAAGGTGAGGCGTGCAATAAGACAAACTTCATGGAACTATGGTGCCTATGAAAACACAGAGTCTCAAAGAAAATATAAGTTGGTCAGCAATTGTTTTGGCGGGTGGAAAAGGAACTCGAATGGGATCCCCTCTCCCAAAAGTTTTGCATCCCGCGGCAGGACGTCCTTTGATTGAACGAGTGATCGAAGGCTGTCGAAAGTCGGGGATCGAAAGTATTCGGTTGGTGGTTGGGCACGGCAAAGTCCTGGTCCAGACAGTGGCTCAATCGATGAATGTCGAGTTTTTTGAGCAAAAAGAGCAACTCGGAACAGCGGATGCTGTGATCAGTGCCGAGCCTCACCAGCTTTCAGGACGAGTGTTGATCTTGAGTGGGGATCATCCCCTGGTTTCAGCCGAGGATTTGAAACCTTTGATGGACCACTTTGAAAAAGCAAATCTTGATTTGGCCGTCGTGTCGGTTGTTCTTCCCCATCCCCAAGATTTTGGGCGGATTGTTCGAAGCTCGGGAACTCTTCAAGCCATTGTGGAGGCCAAAGACGCTTCGCATGACACTTTGAAGATTCAAGAAGTGAACACCGGAATCTACTTTGTCAAAGCCGAGCACTTGGCTTCGTTGCTTGAAAAAGTTGAAAATAAAAATGCAAAGCAAGAGTACTACCTCACCGACATTGTGCAGATTGCGTTGAAACAAAAACTGCGAGTCGAAGCTCTCAAAGGAACAAGGCGCTTGGCTTTTGGGGTGAACTCTCAAGCAGAGCTTGCTCGCGCCTCTCGATACCTTTACAAACAAAAAGCAGAGCTCTTGATGAATCGTGGTGTTTTGATTTTAGATCCTCGCTCAACTTACATCGAAGACACTGTGGAGATTGGTCCCGGTTCTGTGGTCTACCCCAATGTTTTCATCCGAGGACGAACAAAAATTGGTCCGCTCTGTTCTGTCGAGCCCAACTGTTTTATCGTGGATTCTCAAATCGGCGAAGCTGTTCACATCAAAGCGAACACTTATTTAGAAAGAGTGACTTTGCTCAATCGATGTCAAGTCGGCCCCTTCGCGCGCTTAAGACCTGAAACTACGATTGGCGAAGAAGCCCATGTCGGAAATTTTGTCGAAATGAAAAAAGTTCAGTTTGGAGCAAAATCAAAAGCAGGTCATCTCACTTACTTGGGTGATGCCGAAGTAGGCTCTGACACGAATATTGGGTGTGGAACGATCACTTGCAACTATGCAATTGACAAGAAAAAATATAAAACGGTGATCGGCAATCGAGTTTTCGTCGGCAGCGACACCCAATTTGTGGCTCCTGTTGAAGTTGGTCACGATGCGATTGTCGGTTCGGGTTCAACCATTACCAAGTCCGTTCCGGCAGGAGCTTTGGCGATTGCACGAGGTCAGCAAAGAAATATCGAAAATTTTGCTGAACGAAGCCAAAAATCAAAAAAAGAAACTCAGACATAGGAGAGCGACAATGTGTGGAATTGTTGGTTATTTGGGAAGCCAAGAGTCGCAAGGGATCATTATCGAAGGGCTCAAACGACTTGAATACCGTGGCTATGACAGTGCGGGGCTTGCCATCTTTGACGGTCAACGAATTCAAAGAGTTCGTGCGGAAGGAAAGCTGTCGCAGCTCGAGAAAAAGCTCGTCCATGAACCTTTGCAGGGAACCATCGGGATCGGTCATACCCGGTGGGCGACTCACGGAGGCCCCTCCGAAAGAAATGCCCACCCCCACCAAGCTGGGAAAATCTCTTTGGTTCACAACGGCATCATCGAAAATTATCAAGAAATTCGTCAAGAGCTTCTGGCTCGGGGCTTGTCCATCCAGTCCGACACGGACACAGAATTGGTGGCCCACCTTTTAGATTTGGATATTCAAAAACTTCGGATCTCAAAAAATCAGTCCTCAACGTGCTTCCTCGTTTGCGTGGGGCTTTTTCGATTCTCGTGCTCTGGGAAGATCGCCCGGATCAACTGGTGGCTTTTAAAGATGGACCTCCTCTGGTGGTTGGGCGTGGAAAAAACGAAATGTTTGTTGCGAGTGACGTCCAAGCTGCCGTGATGCACACACAAGATTTTTTGTATCTCGAGGATCGCGAGATTGTCGTTGTGGATCGATCGCGCTGTGAAGTTTTTAACACACGAGGAGAAAAAGTTCCCAGAGACTTTCAAAAAGTTGATGTGTCCGCTGAACAGAGTGAAAAAAAAGGGTTTGCTCATTACATGCTCAAAGAGATTTACGAGCAGCCACGGGCCATTGCGGCTTCGATTGCTCCTCATATCGATCTGAGTCGCCACGTTGTGGAGTTTGCCCATTTAGGTTTGCCTCTTGAAAAGCTCAAGCAGTTTGATCGACTGACGATCGTAGCTTGTGGGACCAGCTACTACGCAGGAATGGTCGGCAAGTATTATTTTGAGCGCATCGCTGGGATTCAAACGGATGTCGATATAGCCAGTGAATATCGCTATCGACACCCTGTTTTGAGTCCGAACCAAGCGGTGTTGGTGATTTCCCAAAGTGGAGAAACCGCGGATACGCTCGCAGCTTTGCGTTTGGCTAAAAAAGCACAAGTCACCACTTTGAGTCTCTGCAATGTTTCACGTTCTTCAATTGACCGTGAAGCTGATGGGCATATCGCGATGAATTCAGGTGTTGAAATTGGCGTGGCGAGCACCAAAGCTTTTGTCAGCTCTCTCGCTTTGCTGCAACTTTTGGCGATTCAAATTGGACGTTTGAGAAATTTTTGCTCGGCAGAAGATGAGCAAAAATATGTGAGGGCTTTGCTCGCGGTTCCCAGTCAAATTGAAGCGGTGCTGGCCTATGACAAATATTTTTCCGAAGCTGCGAATTCTTTGAAGCTCTACAAAGGTTTTTTGTACATGGCTCGAGGGCCTTTGTTTCCGATTGCTCTGGAGGGGGCTTTGAAACTGAAAGAGTTGGCTTATGTTCATTCCGAAGGCTACGCCGCCGGAGAACTGAAGCACGGTCCTTTGGCTCTGGTCGATCAAGATATGGCCATTGTGACAATCGTAACGGAAGACGAGTGGTTCGAAAAGACGATGAGCAACCTTGAAGAAGTCAAAGCTCGAGGAGGACAAATTATTTCAATAGGCACAGGAGAACAGCCGCAATTGAAAAAAGTCAGTCAAAGCTATTTGTCTTTGCCGAAAGCGATGTGGACCAACAATCCTTTTTTGGCGGTCGTGCCTCTTCAATTGATGGCTTATCATTTGGCTCAATCGCTGGGCCACGACGTGGATCAACCTCGCAATTTGGCCAAATCGGTGACTGTCGAGTGATTGTTTTCAGCTAGAGGTCAGAAGACTCCGAGCCGTCTTCGTTTTCAGCCAGGGGCTCTTGGTTGAGATCAAGTTGCCTCATCAAAAATCGCTTTTTGTCCTCGAGGAGGACTTGGATCACTTCGTCGGGGTTGATGTTGTACAGCCCAATTAAAATTCTCAGGGACTTCACGGGGACATTCGAAATCCCGCGCTCGATATTTGAAATAAACTGAGGAGAGCCGTACCCTAATTTCTGGGCGACATCGGATTGGGTCAGGCTGACTTGTTCACGCTTTTTACGAAGATACTCTCCGAGCTTTTTATCAGCTCGAGCCGTTTCGCCTTTGAGATCTCTTTGCATGACCTACCTCTGAAGAGACTATTGCTAGAAGCAAGGCTCAAGATCAAGTTTAAGCTGAGATTTCGGCAACAAACATGAAATCGGCCGTGGATTTGCCATATAACAGATTTCTATCAACAAAAATTTGTTTTTAGAGAGGTTCTTGATCAACTGAACTGAAGTTTGCGCAATTTGTCGGGCTTTGGGCGGGGCCAAAGCGGAAGTCTTTCACTTCTGAGCATTGACGAACTCGAGCTCGTCCAGCGACTTCGCCGGTGTCTGGATTGGGGTAGCTGACAAAAGTTTCGAGGCAATTGGACAACTCCGAAGCTAAATAAGGGACCACAGCGCTGTAAACAATTTCAATTGAAAGCTTTTGTCCTTTTCCATCTTTCCAGTCGACTTTATCAAAGCTGATTTTGGTGGAGGGAAGACCATTTCGACAAAGAGCTTCACTGAGACCTCCACAGTCGGCTCGCCTTTGAACAAAAGCCGGGGTGGGATAAGTCACTGTCTCCTTTTTGAGCTGATGATAAGTGGTTTTGTCGGCGGACTTGACCGATGCGGTCCCGCCGCCATTGATTTTTTTCACAGCAAAACGATCTGCTTTTGATGTGGGTTTCGACATTTGACCATCGCTTCCACGACCCGATTCCGTGAGCAGCAAATCGAAATAATAGTAGTTCGCATCTTCACTGCGATCCAGAATTTGAGTGGCACTTTGAGCAATCAAAACCGGTGCTGCGCTTTCGACGCTTTGAACTGTGTCGAGGGAAACCTGCTCGCATTTTTTGGTGTCAGCCAGTTGAGCGGTTTGAACACTCGAGAACGTCGCGCGAATCTCGTCGGGAGAAACTTCGGGTCCAAAATCTTGGTTGAGTTGAGGGGCTTTCATACAAGCTGAAATCAAACAGGCGGCGATTAAAATTTTCAAGTTTAGCAAAATTTTCACATCGAGTCCCATCCCCAAAACCACAAAGGAAGCGGAAAGAGTCGGTCTATTTTTTTTTGGGTCTCGGGAGTCCAGCCAAGAGACGGAACAGGACCAAAAAGGACGCGAACCAAGTCGAGCTCGGATTCAATTCGACGAGTGTCAGCTCCAAAGCCTACGAGAAAACTATTTTCGTTTTGTGTTAACACCAAATCGGCAAGTCCGATCGAGCGCGCCGCTTTGATCACTTTGGCAAAAAAGCTCTGAGGCTCTAAAATTTTAATCATTCCCAGATAGCCGGTGTGGTGATCGGCATTCCGCTGCTGCAGTTGCGAAATCAAATTCACCGAATGAGCGGGAGCCAGCAGAGTCAAAGTTCGCTTTTGCGACTTGCAGATGTGAGCCAGCAAAGAAAACAGGTGAGTGACAGAGCCTCCCCATTCATGCACATAGTCGGTGAGATCGGCCCCTTTTCCGACAATCGCGAAACTCTTGAGTTCTCCCGTTGGCGCCCAAGCCGTGAAAACTTCTGTTTTGGGAATTTGGAGAAATTTTCGGACGTCTTCATGGGTTCGCACCGACATCACAGAGTGAGCATTGGCCAAGCGTAAAATCGCTTCGGGTGAAACTTGCGCTTTGTTTTGAAATTGAAGATCTGAGGGGGGGAGATTTTCGAAAGTCTCTTCAGAGATTCTGAGGCTTTCTTCAAAGCCAGCCAATTCGAATCCTTTTTTTCGGTAGAAATCATGAAGGGAAGTCCAAAGAACAGCAAAGTCACATTGTTGTTTCCGAGCTTCTTGGAGACAACTTTCTAAAACAGCACTGGACAGTCCTTGTCCTCGGTAGTTCTCATCGGTGACGACGCTGCCAATCGCTGCAACTTTATAAAGCAACAGAGGCGTTTTGATGATGAGGGGTTTTAGCAGGGCGTGGGAAAGGATTTTTTGTTCAGAATCTGTCAAAATTCTCAAATTGTGCAAATTGGTCGAGCTGAAGGCCGTGGGATACTCTTGGGCAATCGACCAATTGGATTGCGGCCTCAAAGAACGGTTGAGAAAATCAAGGACTTGGCTCATTTCTTGGTGTTTAGGGGCTCGGGGCTCTTCCATGATTCACCTCGCGATTAGTAAAGATTGTACCTTGGCTTTGACTCCAGCTAGAAGGCATAATAGAAATTCACGACTTAGGGAGGACCTGTGGCTGATTTATCGCAAAAGTGGAAGCAGAATTCAGCTGGCCGGATGTTTGTCGATCAGTCTTGTATTGCTTGCGACGCTTGTGTTTTAGCGGCCCCCCATAACTTTAAAATGGATGAAGATGAAGGGCACGCTTTCGTGGTTAAACAACCTTCGAATCCAGAAGAAGAGAGTGCCTGTCGCGAGGCTATGGACGGTTGTCCTGTTGAAGCCATTGGTGACTTTGGTGACAAAGCCTAAGAAAAAAAAAGCTGCACCGAAGTCGAGTCTCGTTGTCAATTTCAAGAACCAACTCGAGCAACTGAGGCGTCATTACCCAGATGCTCACTGTGCCCTCCATTTCAAGAATCCATTTGAGCTGTTGGTGGCCACAATACTCTCAGCCCAATGCACGGATGTGCGAGTCAATATGGTGACCCCACAACTGTTTCACGAGTTCCCCACAGCTCTTGCTCTGTCAAAAGCAAAGCTCCTTCATGTTGAGCAGTTGATTCGGAGCACGGGATTTTTTCACAACAAAGCAAGAATTTGATCGCTTGTGCCCAACGGCTTGTCGAGTTGCACGGAGGCGAAGTCCCTCCTCGGCTCGAAGCCCTCATCGAACTCCCCGGTGTTGGAAGGAAGACGGCCAATGTTGTTCTGGGAAATGCGTTTCATATCAATGCGGGAATCGTTGTGGACACCCATGTGGGCCGGCTGAGTCGCCGATTGAAGTGGACCCGTGAGAAAGATCCGGTGGCCGTTGAAATGGATTTACAAAAGTGGGTCGAGGTGGCCGATTGGACTTTGGTGTCTCACTTGTTGATCAGCCATGGTCGAGGGCCTTGCCAAGCTCGTCGGCCCGCTTGCCAATCATGCTTCTTGTTTGACGGTTGTCCTCGTGTTGGAGTTCAATAGTTTTTATGTTGTCTGCATTTATTGAAAGTGTTCGCTATGTGGGACACTTGGTTCCAGTTTCATTTTTACGAATTTTTTTAGGCTACAGCTACTTGCAAATGGCTTTGCTCAAAATTCAATCGGATTTTTTAGAAAAGCCTCGGCTAGCGTCACAAATTGGCGAGCTTTTGCCCAATTTGCAAATGGCTGCTTGGTACAAAGAACTCATCGAGTCTGTTTATTTGCCTCACTGGCAGACCATGGCATTTGTTGTGACCGGACTTGAGCTGACGATTGGGATCTCTTATCTGTTGGGATTTGTGGTCCGCCCAGTCGCTTTTCTCGCTTGTCTTTTTGTCTTTGCACCAGTTGGCTTTGACTTTGCCGGCCGACGATCATGGACCTCGGCTTTTGCTGGCCGTCCACTTTCTCATGGCTTGGATCGGCGCGGGTCGCTGTTTAGGGCTTGATTACTTTTATTTCAAGCGACGGCGAGGTTTGTGGTGGTAACATGAAACAATTTTTACTTTTTGTCGGGACTGTTTTTTTAGGACTGTTTCTTTGGATTCAAATGAAGTCTTACCGAGAAACACCGAAAAGCTCCGAGAAGATTTTGCGAGTTTTTGCAGCTTCTTCATTCACATCGCAATGGGGCCCAGGACCCTGGTTGCAAAATGAATTTGAAAAAACCTGCGGTTGTCGAATTGAATTTTTTGACGGCGCTGATTCCACTTTGCTTTTGCAAAGGCTGAAATCAGAGGGGCGAGCGGGAGCTGATGTTGTACTGGGTTTTGACCAGTATGATTTGGACCAAGCCCGAGCTCAACTCAATTGGAAGAGTCTCAATTTTGCTGAGTTTCCTTTTGTTTCAGAAATTGGCAACCAGCCCGCACAGCTCCGATTTTGTGCCTTACAATTGGGGACTGATTTCATTCGTGGGTCGTTCTTCTCAAGTGGCTCAAGCTCCGAATCGGTTTGAAGATTTGTTACAAGCCTCTTGGAAAAATCAAATTGCTTTGCAGGATCCTCGGACCTCTTCGCCAGGCTTGCAGTTTTTGATGTGGCTCGTTCGAACTTTAGGGGAAGACCAAGCTTTTCAGTTTTTAAAAAAATTAAACGGACAAATTCAGTCTTATTCAACCAGCTGGTCCATGTCCTATGGCTTGTTTTCGAAAAGCCAAGTTTTGACTGTCTTGAGTTACACCACTTCTCCACTTTTCCATCGAATTGAAGAAAAATCAAAAGATGTGGTCGCTTGGCCTTTTGTCGAAGGTCATCCTCTTCAAATCGAGTACGCGGCCATCCCTGAAAATTGTCAGCAATGCGATTTGGCGAATCAATTTGTGCAATTTCTTCTGTCATCAGAGGGGCAAAAAATCGTGATGGAGAAAACTTCATGTTCCTGCGCGACAAGGAGTTCGAGAGGGTTCTCTTTTTCAAGATGTGCCCCCCGTTAAAATTCTTCCTCTTTTTGTCCCTTCTCTTTCGGAGAGAGAAAGGCTTCTCAAAAAGTGGTCTTTGGTGAGGCGCGCGGATTGAGTCTTCGACTGATCGGACTTTTCTTTTTTTTTGCCCTCCCTTTTTTCACAGTTCTTCCTCAGTTTTTGCGACTCCCGCCTTAGATTTTTCTGACTTGTGGTGGGCTCTCAAAGGAAGTTTTGGTCAATCTTTGGGATCCACCTTGGCGAGTTTGACTCTAGGAGCTTGGTTGGGCTTGGGCCTTTGTCGATTGCCTTTGAATGGGGTACGACCGCTTCGATTTTTATTGTTGGTTCCTTGCTTGGCGCCCACTCTCTTTTTGATTTTAGGAACTTTCTCATGGCTGCAGCCTTTTCCTTTTGGATATTTAGGAGTGATTTTTCTTCATTCTTTGATGTTGGCGGGTTTTGTCGGTGTTTGGTTTGAAGAGAAGTGGCGGGCCCAGTTGGACGGTCCTCACCGAAGTGGGGAGAGTTTGCGGAGCCAGCCCCTGGCTTTTTTGGAAATCGATGGGGCGAAAAATAGCTGTTGAGTTTTTGTCGATCGGGTCCACAGTTTTTTTAGTTTGCTGGACAAGTTTTTCAATTCCTTTGGTGGCCAGTGGGGGGAGAGTTGGCACTCTTGAAATTTTGATTTATGAGAAACTTCGCATCACCAACGACTGGACAACGGCCACTGTCTTGAGTGTTGTTCAGAGCATGGCCGTGCTTTTCGTGGGATTCGGGGCTGCTTCCAGATTGTCTCCCGCAAAATCGGCCGCGCCCTCCGTTCAGCACACTTTCAGTCAACTTATGGCAGTCGGGTGGGGGTTTTTTTTGTTGCGAGCTACTTAGCCCTGTACTTTCTTCCTTGGGTCGTGTGGGGTCCTTCCTCTTGGGAGAAGTTGTCGTCAACTCCAGGGCTTTGGAGCGAAGTCACTCGAGTCGGAATGGAGTCACTCCTGATTTCAATTGGGTCAGGGGCGACCGTTTTTTTATTTCTGTGGGGTCTTTGTTTTTTGAATTTCTCGAAAAAAGAAGTGACTCGAATGAGTTTTTGGCTGCCTCCAGGAGTCACTTTGGTTGCCGCAGGGGTTTTGCAGCTTCCTGTTGCAAATTTACTTCTACTTTTGTTTTTGGCTTATTTACTTTTGTTTGTGCCTTCTTTGCTGAGGTGGCTTTGGGTTCCCCAGTATCAGCTGCTGCAGTCTCAAGTTGAAGTGGCTCGAGTTTTAGGAGCTCCTCGTGCTTTGATTGGATTTTTTATTCTGAGCCCGCAAATGCTTCCTGCCATTGGGTGGTTGAGTGGAGTTTCAGCTGTTTGGGCACTTGGTGATTTTGCTGTCAGTCGAATTGTTCTTGGGCAAACACGAACTTGGGCTCTTCTGACGGAGTCACTCGTCTCCAGTTACCGAGTCGAAGCAGGCATGGCTTTGGGGGGAATTTTGATGATGGTCTCTTTGGGATTCTCTTTCTATTTGTTGGAGTAGGATATGGCTTGTCTCAAAAATTTGCAAAAATCGTTGGGGTCTTTTCGCCTTGAAATTGGCGAGCTTGAATTGCCCGATCAGGGGATTGTCGCGTTTTGTGGTCCCAGCGGAAGTGGGAAAACAACTCTTTTTCGAATTTTTGATTGGCCTTGAGGAAAGTGAAAAAATTTTTCTTGGCAAGTCGGCAGCCAAGATTTGGCTCGTTTTTCGATCGAGGACCGTCGATTGGGAGTTGTGTTTCAAAGCTATGATTTGTTTCCTCATTTGACAGCCTCTGAAAATATCGATTTTGCTCTTCAGGCAAGAGGTTTTTCTAAGCCCGAGCGACAAGCTCGGAGACAGAAATGGTTGTCTCGTTTAGGATTGCAAAACCGAGCTGACGAGAAAGCTCTTTATTTGTCGGGTGGAGAAAAACAAAAAGTCGCTTTGGCTCGCGCTTTGGTGGCAGATCCCCAAGTCGTTTTATTGGATGAACCTTTTTTCGGCGTTGGATCCCGAAAGTCGAAACGAGGCTCGAAAGCTTGTGAAAGAAGTGTTGGCCGAACAAAAATGTCCTGTTTATCTGATCACCCATGATGCTCAAGATGTGGAACATCTGGCTCAGTTTCAGGTTTCTCTCAGTCGAGGAAAAGTGATCGGCACTCAAGCTCGAGGCTGAGTGCCGAAGCCTCTCGGAAAACTAGTTTTTAGCGAGATGGCGGTCGATGATTTCTTTGAACTCAGGAAACGGATAAGCTCCACGTAAACTCACGCCATTGATCAAAAAGCCTGGAGTTCCCGAAAAACCAAAGTTTTTTGCTTCTTCCATGTCTGCGTTGATGTGAGTCATGATTTTCGGATCTTTCAAGTCTTTCTCAAGTCGCTTCATATCAGCGCCTGCTTTTTTTGCGGCTTCTTTCATGAAAGCTTCACCTTTGGATCGAAGTTCAGCTTGGTTTTCAAAAATAGCATCATGAAATTTGAAAGCTTTTTCGGTGCTTTGCATGGCGATGGCTTCAAAGTACTGGGCCGCGGGCATGGCTTTAGGATGGAAATCCAAAGGCAAGTGCTTGAACACGACTCTCACGTCGTTCGGATAGTTTTTGAGAACTTCTTGAATTGTTTGGTAACCGCGTGAGCAATAAGGACATTCGAAATCAGAGTATTCTACGATCGTAACTTTGGCGTTGGCTGGGCCTTTGAAAGCACGAGTTTCATCGATTTTAGGTTGCAAAGGATTTGCAAACTCTTCATCACGTTTTTTCTTCTCTTCTCCGGCTGCTTTTTCAGCTCCTTTTTGCTGAGCTTCTTTAGCGGCTTTATTGACCACTTCGATAAATTTCTCAGGATCTTTTTCGATGGCAACGAAAACGATACTAGGATCTTTCTCGATGGCATCTTTGAGTTGTTTAGGGCTCGGCTGACAACTTGTCAGAACAAATGCAAAGGTCGCAAGTAGGGCGACAGTCATTTTTTTCAAAAAAATCCTCCATGGTTTAGTTTTCTCAGTCCAAAAGTGTCTCAGAGGAGTTGGCGCAAAGAAACCTTTGGCGCAGGTTCCCGACGTCAGTCGAGGTCTTGGTTGATAACAATCAGGGGAGTTTTAAAGTGGGGGGATATGAAAATACAAGCGCTTCGACTTTTATTGTTACTATCAACAACCTTTGTCGGACTCTTTTGCTGGGCGGGGCTCCTTTATCCGTACAACCGCTTGGCCGTCAAAGATTTAGACCAAATGAATCAGTTGATTCAGAGCAAAATTCAAGAGTCGCGGAAAGAAAAAGGCGATCAGATTCAGCCGCTGAAAGAAGCTCTTCAAGCTGTTTACACACGGCCCAATGAAGACTTTATGATCGAAAAGATTCTGGCCCCGTTGAAAAATGAACTTGATGAGCATGAGGCTTGGGAATCGACGATCAAAGCTTTAGTCAAGGAAGCGACGGGGGCTCTTAAGAATCCAAGGTCCTTCACGGCTGTGGTGCAAGTGAGCTATGCGCTGTTTTTATCTAATCTGATTGCCGAAATGAAACCGAAAATTCAAGAGTCGCCCTTTGAAAAGTCGGTTGTGAAATCGATTGCGGACGCTGGTCTTGAACTGACCAAGTCGGCTCGAGACGAAAGAAAATTGCGAATGATGAAATCTTTTGAATCGCCCTCCGATTTGGCGAAGCGAGTTTTGAAAGCGATTGACGACGCCGAAATGCAAAAAAAAGAAGATGAACAACTCAAAAAAGAAGGCAAAAAGAAAACCAAAGAAGTTGAGACTTGATTTGGAAGGCCTTAGGCATGGCCCGGTGAGTGACCACCTGATTTGCGGTTCTTCCCGACATTTTCTGGGTTCAAATTTTTTCAGGGCTCTCGTCGCTGATGGCAGTGCCCCCTCGTGACGGGTTCTTTTTATTTTTCAATTCGAAATAAATTTGAGTGCCGCGGTTGGGTGAGTTGCCTCTTTCGAGTTGTGCGATTTTAGGATTGATTGAGGGGGTGGATGAAATGAAAAGAGAGAATTTTGTTTTTCGACCCATCCACTTCGATTGCTGTGCGATTTAGGATTGAGGGGGGGCTCGTGAGAAAAGCATTTTTGACTTTGATGTCAGTTTCTATTTTGGTGTTTAGTTTTAGTTTTGGGAAGGCTTTGGATTCTCAACAAACCTGCTTTGATTCTTTGCGAACGATTTCTCCTCAACTCTCAAATGACAGAGAATGTGTTGTTAGAAAAGCAGGTGAGTCGTTTTTGAAACTTTGTGGTGCTGACGGCGTTCATTTTACCAAAGAGTTCCAGATCTATTTGATGTTGAGGGACCGTCACCTCGCGGTCAAAAAAGAAGCTGAAGAGTGGGTGAAGGCAAATCCAGGAGCAACTCAATATTCTTCCGAGCTTTCGGCTAAGCTCAAAAGATCCGAAGACAGTTGGACAGCTGCCGGCAAGAAAAATTTGATCGAGGAAAACATCGAGAAAACTCGCCGCGTATCAGTCTCTTGTCAGCTTTAGGTGTCTTAGCAATCTTTGGTTTGTTGATGAACTTCCGTGTTGTGGCGGTCTTTGGCTTTGGATCGTTTTTTAGTCTCTTGGAGGTCTTGATGACATGGCCATTATCCTGCTTTTTTAGAAGTTGATGTGTAAAAGTTTGGATCAAATCTGACACGACTCGGAGTGCCGAGTTGAGAAAAGCAGTTACCCTTTTGGTTGCGCAAACAACCGGATCACCATGATCCAGAAAAGGGTAACCAAGATGACAATACAACAAAAAATCATTTCAAACAAAATGGGATTATTGAACTTAGCAGAAGAGCTGGGCAACGTGTCGAAGGCCTGCAAGATGATGGGCCTTTCGCGTGATACGTTTTATCGTTACCGAGAGCTGATGGACACTGGCGGCATTGAGGCGCTGAGCGAGAAGTCCAGGCGAGGTCCCAAGATCAAGAATCGCACTGACGAGGCGACCGAATCCAAAGTTGTCAATTTCGCATTTGAACAGCCTGCCGCAGGCCAAGTTCGAGCGAGCAATGAGCTTCGTAAGCTTGGAGTTTTTATCTCACCTGCGGGTATTCGAGGGATTTGGCTTCGTCACAATTTGGAGACGTTCCAAAAGAGATTGGCGGCACTGGACCGAGACTTTCAAAATGGAAGAATCCTAACTGAGGCGCAAGTCCAGGCTCTGGAGAAAAAGAAAATTGCAGATGAAGTTTGCGGAGAAATTGAGACCCACCACCCGGGCTATTTGGGAAGCCAGGACACGTTTTACGTTGGCCATATCAAAGGAATTGGGCGAATTTATCAACAAACATTTGTCGATACTTACTCAAAAGTAGCTCACTGCAAGCTGTACACGACAAAAACTCCGATCACTGCAGCTGATTTGCTGAACGACCGAGTCGTCCCGTTTTTTGAGAGCCATGGACTTTTTATTTTGAGAATGCTGACGGACCGAGGGACCGAATACTGCGGGAAAGCTGAACAACACGACTATCAGCTGTTTTTGGCGATCCACGATATTGACCATACCAAAACGAAAGCTCGGCATCCGCAGACCAATGGCATTTGCGAGAGATTTCATCGAACAATTTTGAACGAGTTTTATCAGACTGCGTTTCGAAAGAAACTCTACGGTTCAATTGAAGAATTGCAAAAAGATCTTGATCAGTGGATCGAGTCGTACAACGAAAGGAGGACTCACCAGGGTAAAATGTGCAATGGCCGAACACCGATGGAAACATTTGTTGACGGCATCAGGGTATTTCGAGAAAAAACTTGGCAACAGAATCAGTTGCTGAACTGACAATTTTATCGCGACAACCCAAAAGGGCAACTGTCAGATCAAATCCAAACTTTTACAGTTGATGGAATTGCATTTGTTGAGTTTGTGGTTTGCGAATTCAAATTTGAATCTATTTCACTCCAGTTTGTTTCGTCGGGCTATCGCTCTACCTTTTTTTGCTCTTTGAATTTGTTGCACCTCTTTTTGCTCTTTGAATTTGTTGCACCTCTTTTTGCTCTCTGAATTTGTTGCACCTCTTTTTGCTCTCTGAATTTGTTCTACCTTTTTTCGCGCTCTGAATTTGTTCTACCTCTTTTCGCGCTCTGAATTTGCCTTGTCCATTCCCCAGGCATAAGCTCTGACATCGAATCTTTGATTCGTGCTCTGTGCTCTCTTTTTCATCTGCGGTGATTGTCTTCACCCATTTTCTAAATTTTGATAAATACCGCTCTCTTTCAGACTGTCCTTGGCCCGCTTCAATTCGATTCGCTTCGAAGTAGCCTTTCAAGTACAAAATTTCTTTTGTGCTGGTCAAAACCCTCGAAAACGCGAGTCCATCCCAAAAACGACCAAAGGGTTTGCCCTTTTAGCCCCCGTGATGAGCCGAGCGAACTGAGTTGTGAAGACTCGCAAAAAATTTTGCCAATTTTCTTTTTGCGACGATCGAGCTTTGAAATGCAAATGGTTTCCCACGTTGGCAAAGTCATGGATCTGAACTCCATATTTTTTTTGAAGTTGGCGAAGAAGTTTCGCAAGAATCGATCGGTTCTTGGGCATCAGGAAGCTGAGTCGCCCCTTGGCTTTTGATGATTTGAGGCTCAGGTGAATCCATTTGTTTCGAACGAAGGGTCTTGCCGTTCTTGCATTCCCTTTTGCTGGGCCTCCACCGTGAGTCCATTTTGTCTTTTCTCGAGGAATCAATAAGAGCTGAGATTTGATTTTCATTTGGCTCTTAGATTGCGAAAAAGGAACTCGCTTCAGCGGTATTATTTTTGAGGTCTGAGGATCACTTGTCCGCAAGGCGGTTAGGGGATTTTGGGGTCACTCTTTCAATTCTCTCGACAAAGTCACTTCTAGCTTTTCGACTCATCATTTTTCGCAGTTCGGTACACCATGATGAACCTCTTAACAAATCAATCTCAGGAAATGAGTAAGCGAAACAAGAAGTCTGAAACAAAAAGCAAAAAGTGAGGAACAGGAACAGGAAAGACAACTCGAAGCTCGTGGAGATAAGTCTAATTCTAGATGTTTTTTAAGCGAGGTGAGGTGAGGTGAGGTGAGGTGAGGTGAGGTGAGGTGAGGTGAGGTGAGGTGAGGTGAGGTGAGGTTTACAAGTCCGCTCTCCACGGGATCTTTTCCAAATCAAATTTGACAGTTCTTAGAATCAGGGAACAAGTTTACGAATCCCTCGATGGGCACCCTATTTTTTCGCTCAATTAAACCAGATATCTGTTTCCTTTCTAGACCGAAGCTTGGATCAACGTTAAAACTAAATGCATGGTTCAACCTAGTCAATTTTGGTTGCAACAACCGACAACCAACAACCGACAACCAACAACCGACAACCAACAACCGACAACCGACAACCGACAACCAACAACCGACAACCAACAACCAACAACCGACAATTGAATAGACTCATTTGAATTTGATGCCGTAGTTTCAATCGATGCCCGTTGGTTTTCGAGAGCTAAAATCTGAGGGATTGACAATCAGTTCCTGTTTCCTATTGCAACTTTTCCCGAAAGCCAGAAGGACTGTCCTTTGGACTCAAGTCTCTGCTAGACTTAGATCGATACTGAAGCTGGTTCAGGTACGAAGCCTCTCTTCGACAAAAGAGGCTGCTCGCAGCAAAAGAGCCTCTCTTCAACAACGAGCCTTCAATTCGATGACAATTTCCGACCCGATCACAAAGCCTTTAGCTCGACAGCAGAGCCTGTCCAGGTACAAAACCCTCTCTTCGATAACCGAGCCTGTCTCGGCCCACGAAGCCTCTCTCCGACAAAAGAGCCTGCCCGCAGAAAAAAACCCGCCCGCAGCAATAGATTTCACCAGCCCACGCATTCCTAGACTCGTGAAATCTCAAAATAAGCCGATCAGAACTCTAAGACGAAAATTCCAAAAAGGATTTTGGAGGGAGTGATTATGTTTTTGCAAGGTCATCTACAAACTGTGTTTGATGCACTTTACAGCTGTGGAGTCATTGATCCAGTCCTCAAAATGGATGGCAACAGCTTCGCCAACAATTGCAATCCAACCGCTCTGATTTCGAAAAAGCAATCCTTGCCATCAACTCCTGTGGTGATTCGGCCGATAAACTCGTGAAGGTCTTTCAACAAATGAAACCTGATTTGGTCCAAGGCATCGCATTGGAGGTAGCTCGTGAACTCGCAGAGTTTCAAGAGTGTCAGATTCGTCACTAAAAACATTCCTCGACTGCTGATTTTTGCGGTTGCTTTCTTCGTGCAAGTAAAAGTGAGAGCTTGGGAAGTCGACTTGAGCCGGCGGCAAAATGAGATCAGCAGGCTTCGAACACCCGCAGCCATCGAAGCTCAAAAAGTCGATCAAGAGTGGCTCGGAAAAGTTTTTCAATCCACAGATCCCGGCCAAGAGATCGTCATCTTAAACACAGACAAAGGTTTTGTTCCCAACACCATCAATCTCAAAAAAGGGAAAACTTACCGAGTTCATGTTGTGAATGTGAACGAAAAAGAAAAAAACACGAGTTTTATTTTTGATGCTTTTAGTGAAGCTCACGGGACTCTTTTTGGAAAAATGAAGACTTTCGATATTTCTCCCAAGTCGGATGGTATTTTTTCTTTTCTTTGTCCTGAAACCTCTCAACAAGGTCGAGTGATCGTGACGAGCGAAAGCCCCCCGGCGAGTGACTCTTCGCGAACTCCCGCCGGCGAGTAAGGGACCATGGCCGAAATTGGCGTCAAAGAACAAGCTGTCCGAAACTTCCTAGGGCCTATCAAAGACCTCTGGGATGATCCGACGGTGACCGAAATTCTCATCAACGGTCCCAAACAAATTTTTATTGAACGATCGGGAAAACTCATCAAAACAGAAGTTCAATTTCCTGACGAAGATGCCCTTCGTGCGGCCGTCAACAACATCGCACAAAGCGTTGGTCGTCGAATCACTTTCGATGAACCACGAATGGATGCGCGTCTTCCCGATGGTTCACGTGTTGCCGTTGTGATTCCACCTTGTGCTCGTGACGGAACAACCGTGAGCATTCGAAAATTCACTCAGACAAAAATTGGCTTTAAAGAGTACATTGCTTTGGGGTCGATCTCGCCGGATGCTGCGCAATTTTTAGATATTTGCATGTATCTTGGAAAAAACATTTTAGTCAGTGGAGGAACGGGCTCCGGGAAGACCACTCTTCTTTCTCTTTTGTGTGGGCGGATTCCTAAAGGTCAGCGTGTGATTGTGATCGAAGACTCCAGTGAATTGAAAATCAATTACGAGCACATTGTTTCATTTGAAACGAAACAAGCTGACAGTTTGGGAAAAGGTGAAGTTTCGATTCGAGATTTGGTAAAAAGCTCTTTGCGACTTCGACCTGACCGTATCATTGTGGGAGAAGTGCGTTCCGCCGAAGCCCTCGAGTTGATCAATGCGATGAACACCGGACACAAAGGCTGTATGGGAACTGTTCACGCAAACTCTTCCCATGATGCGATTGTGAGGCTCGAAGCTTTGGCTTCGGGTGGAGATGGACGGCTCTCTGAAAAAGCTTTGCGTTATCAAGTTGCGGCGGCCATTGATTTGATTGTGCAAATTTCCAGATTTTCGGATGGCTCGCGAAGAGTTTGTGAGATTTCAGAAATTCGGGGCTTGGACTCTCAAGGGAATTACATCGTAAGTCCGATTTATGCTATGTCGCGCCTCATCAAGGGGAGTGATGGCAAACTCAAAGGCCAAATCGAGCCGGCGGGAGAGCCTCCCTCCTTTCTCCAAGAGATTCTCGACAATCAATTGCCTTTTCCAGCGACAAAATTTCAGAAAACTGCTGCTTAATAAGGCTCTTATTTTTCTCGATTCCCCGTCGGAAATCGACTATCACCTCGACATGTTTGTCAGCGGAAAATTGTCTAAAACCGTTTTGGTTTTTTTAGAGCGGCAAAGCGAAAGCACCGACGAGTTGCTTGTCGACTTCGAAGCTCAGCCCGGTTTTGTCTCTTCGGAGATCTTACGGGACCCTTCGGCTTGGATTCCTGTGGAGCAGTTTGAAAGTCTGTTGAATTCCGTGACTCGACGTCCCTGGCGGAAATCCTACGAATCCCTGCTGGTGCAAATAGCCACTTCCGCTTTTGAATATCGAACTTGGGGAGTTTTGGATCAAGTTTTACGAATTCTTCCTCAGCCTCATGATGTTTGGCGAGATCCTCATCAACTTTTGGGGCACTTTATTTCGCCGAGGCCGTCACTCACTCAAGTTGTTGTCCATGCCCAGTCCGTGGAGTTTCAGTGGGTGCATTCTTGGCAAGCGGCGCCCTTGACTCAATCTTTTTTCTCGTCCCTGCTCGAATCCGTGTCTTTGTTTTTTGGAAAACCAATTTCAATTTGTCGCTGGACTCAGAATTCTTTGAAAATTGATTGGAGCCACGAGACTCCGCTTCCATTTTTAGAATCTCCAGAAAGTGCGGTCGCCCATGTGAGCCCGCTTTTAGCCCAAGAGATTGCCCAGGCCCTCGAAAAACAACATCAAGATTTGCAATCTCAGTCGGAAGCTTTGCGACAGCTCCGACACAATCTGAGTGCTCTGAAAGATTACTTTGTTCGAAGTCAGCAGCTCATCACTCTTTTGATGGGCAGTCATCGCGATCGTTTGGACGTCCAAGAAGCGATGAAGCGGGTCAATTGGGAACAAGTTCAAGATCGCTTTCCCATTTTAGCTGAAGAGTCAGATCGTTTGTTGATGCAAGTTTCACCCAAAAAGTTGAGGCAGGAGATCAATCATGTCGAAAATTGAAACCATTCGAGCGCGAGAAATTTTAGACAGTCGAGGGCAACCCACGATTGAAGTTGAAGTGGTGACGAGCTCAGGAGCCAAAGGACGAGCAGCCGTTCCGTCGGGAGCTTCAACCGGAGCCCACGAAGCTTGTGAGCTTCGAGATCAAGACAAATCTCGCTACTTAGGCAAAGGTGTAAAAAACAGCGATTCAAAACGTCAGAGAAAAATTTTTCCAGCTCTCAAGGGACTTTCTGTTCTGAATCAAGTTGAAATTGATAAAAAGCTTCTTGAACTGGATGGCACCGACAACAAACCCGATTGGGAGCCA
This sequence comes from Ottelia alismoides, assembly GCA_037367405.1. Lineage (NCBI taxonomy): Eukaryota > Viridiplantae > Streptophyta > Magnoliopsida > Alismatales > Hydrocharitaceae > Ottelia > Ottelia alismoides. The sequence goes on along the minus strand of JAZKJV010005652.1, from coordinate 59,005 downwards.
ATGCGATTTTGGGAGTTTCTTTGGGAGTCGCCCGGGCGGCTGCTTCGACTTTGAATCTCCCTCTGTACCGTTGGGTGGGAGGAGCTCAAGCCGTTCACTTGCCAGTTCCTTTGATGAATATCCTCAACGGAGGGGCCCATGCGAACAATGGTCTTGATGTCCAAGAGTTTATGATTGTCCCTCTGGTTCGAGACTCTTTCTCCGAGAGCTTACGGGCAGGCTCTGAGATTTTTGCTCACCTCAAAAAAATGCTGGGTCAAAAAGGTTTGTCCACGGCGGTCGGCGATGAAGGGGGATTTGCTCCCGTTTTGAAATCCAATCGAGAAGCTCTGGAATTGATTATGAAAGCGATTGAAGTGGCGGGCTATAAACCTGGGCACGATGTCCACTTGGCTTTGGATGTGGCGGCCACCGAGCTTTTTGAAAATGGAATGTACACTTGGGAGAAACAAAAAAAATCAAGTGCCGAGATCGCCGAAATCTATGAGCAGTGGAGCCGTGAGTTTCCTCTTCTTTCGATCGAAGATGGAATGAGTGAAGACGATTGGGCCGGCTGGGGGCATCTCACTCAAAAGCTCGGAAATCAACTTCAGCTGGTGGGGGATGATTTGTTTGTCACCAATCCCAAGCGGATCGCCGAAGGACTCAAAAAAAATGTCGCCAATGCCTTGCTGGTGAAAGTGAATCAAATTGGAACTTTGACTGAAACCAGCGAAGCCGTAAGCCTTGCTCAATCCAACAAAATGCGAACTGTGATGTCCCATCGAAGCGGTGAAACGGAAGACACGACAATTGCCGATTTGGCTGTCGGCTTGGGTTGTCATCAAATCAAGACAGGCAGTCTCTGTCGAGGCGAGCGAACAGCGAAGTACAACCAGCTTTTGCGAATCGAAGAAGAGCTCGGAGCTGTCGGAAAGTACTGGGGCTCCCTCGGCTTTGGTCCTTTGAGCAAGAATTAGGCTCTCGTTAGAGCCCCGGTTGTGACAAACTGAAGTCGATGACCCGTTGGCTCTATTATCCGACTTCTATGTTCTTTATTTGCCTGTTTTTAAGTGCCACTTACCTCACGTTGAATGGCGCTTGGTATCAGTTGTACAAACTCGATCGCGATCGAGATCAAGTCCTCGAGGAGATTCGCAAAACCGAGATCGCCTTGGCGAGTTTGGCCAAGGATTTGACCCAGGCCAAAGATCCACGGTTTATCGAAAGGCAAGCCTTTGATAAAATGGACATGGCTTCCGAACACGATTTGATCTTTGTTTTTTCAGATGAAGAGACTCACTAAGCTCTCTTTTTACTTTTCTATGAAACCATGTGTAATTTTCAAGCTCCTGAAAACTGGCATCAATTTGGGTTTTTAACTAAAAAATAACTCGAGTAAAAACTCCATACTTGATTTATTTCACGAGTGAATTTCAAACTCCTAGTTCTATGCAATGGACACCTGAATTTGTATACTGCGTCGCCGCATGGGCTGGAGTCAGCCTGAATTTGCTCAAAAACTGGGGTTGAGTTGTCAGCTCGTTCGCGAGTGGGAGTTAGGCCAGATGGAGCCTGAAGACCACCAAGAACAGCAGTTGGAGTTGCTGCTTCGCCAAGCCGAACTTGCCAGTTTTGAAATTCTCTCTCATCCCCAAGTCGAAAACTTCCTCGAGGGTGAATCTCGAGAAATTTGCCATTTGGATGAAATGGTTCGAAATACAAAATTGTGAGATCCGCAGTTGCTAAACCAGCCGCTGCACTTTAGATCTTTCTGGTGAAGAAAAAAATATTTCTCATCGATGTAAGCTCGCTCTTTTTTAGGGCCTTTTATGCCGTTCGACCTTTGACCACTCCCCGCAGGGATTCCCATCAATGCGGTCTACGGTTTTCTTTCTATGATTTTCAATTGATGAAAGAGGATCGCCCGGATCAGATTATTTTTTGTTTGGACCGGAAAGAACCTTCATTTCGAAAAGACTTGTATCCCGACTACAAAGCCAATCGCTCTGAAATGCCCGAAGAGCTAGTCCCGCAAATGCCTTACATCAAGAAAGTGGCTGAAGTTTTGGGATTCCCGGCATTGGATGTTCTCGGGTTTTGAAGCCGACGATGTGATCGGCACTCTGGTGCACAAGCTCCAAGGACCCGATCAAGAAATCTATATTGTCTCGGGTGATAAAGATTTTGCTCAACTCCTAGGACCCGGTGTGTGGATTTACGACACGATGAATGCGGTCAAAATTGGACCGGCTGAAGCGCTTGAAAAATGGGGAATTCATCCGGCGCAAATGATCGACTATTTGGCGATTGTCGGTGACACATCTGACAATATTCCAGGCGTTCGCGGTGTCGGTCCCAAAGGAGCGATCAAGCTTCTTCAAGATTTTCAGTCTTTAGAGGGGATTTACCAAAACATTGATTCGATCAAAGGGGCCACTCAGCAAAAGTTGAAAGAGAGTTTTGAAGCTGCCAAACTCGCCCAGAAATTGGTTTCAATTCGGTTGGATGTCCCTCTTCAGTTGAGCACTCAAGACCTTCAACAGAAGCCTATCAACAAAGTCGATTTGCAAAATTTTTTAACGGAGCTGAATTTCAAAGGCTTCCAAAAAACAGTGGACGAAATTTTTTCTGAGACCAGTTCTGGTTTGGCCCGGTCCGAGCCGGGGAAGGGGACAGTTCCCATAAAAGCTCTTCGCTGCCGGGCGAGGAATGTGACATTCACAAGATTGAGTCCGTTGCTGATTTTCCGAAAGAGCTCGGGCAAGAGTCTTTTCTTTGGATTTTTGAGCACAGCTCGGGGCTTTATTTGGCACCTCCCGAAGGGAAAAAGCTTTTTCATTTGCAAATGAGTTCTGAACACTTCGTCAACTGGCTCGACGAACATCAGCGGCCATTGGCAGGCTTTGCTTTAAAAGACTTTTGGCATCAACTCAATTTCACCCGGGGACGAGTCGCTTGGGACCACACTTTGGCCAGTTACTTGTTGCATCCTGGGGAGTCGATGTCTTGGGACAATTTGGTGGGCGAGAGTTGAATCTTCAGACAGATTTATTTGACACTCCTTCTCAACGACTTCACGTGCATTTGCAGCTCAAGACACGACTCGAGCAAAAGCTAGACTCGCAAAAGACATTGCTCCAGGAGTTGGATTTGCCTGTTCTTGAGATTCTCTATTCCATGGAGAAGCAAGGAATTGCTCTTGATGGCGATTTGCTGAGAACACAAAGTCAAAGTTTGGCCGCTGATGTTCAAAAAATTGAAAACTCAAGTTTTTGAACTTTCGGGGGAGACTTTCAATCTCGGCAGCCCCAAGCAGCTTTCGCGCATTTTATTTGAGAAGCTCAAACTTCCCGTTGTCAAAAAAACCAAAACAGGATTTTCAACCGATGAAGATGTTTTGCAAGAGTTAAAGTCTCAGCATCCCATCGCCGAGCTGTTGTTGAGTTATCGGGAGCTCATGAAACTCAAGTCGACTTATGTCGACGCTCTCCCTCAGCTGGTTCAAAGTGATGGTCGTTTGCACACGACTTTTAATCCCGTGTTGACAACCACAGGGAGGCTTTCAAGCACTGATCCCAATTTGCAAAATATTCCGATTCGGACTCTGAGGGGAGCTTTGGTCCGAAATGCATTTGTGGCAGCTCCTGGTTGTGAACTTTTGTCTCTCGATTACAGCCAAATCGAGTGCGGGTCTTGGCGCACATGGCAGATGATCAAAATTTGATCCGGGCATTTGAAGAAGATTTGGATATCCATGCGATCACAGCCAGTGAAGTGTTTCACGTGCCTTTGAAAGCGTGACCAGTGAGCATCGTCGCGTGGCGAAAGCTGTGAATTTTGGAATTGCCTACGGACAAGGAGCCTTCGGCTTGGCCGAAACTTTGGGAATTTCTCGGAGTGAAGCCCAAAGTATTATCAAAACCTATTTCGAGAAATTTTCGGGGTTCAAAACTATATTGAATCAACGATTCAAAGTGCCGCTGAAAAAGGATTTGTTTCTACTTTGGCGGGGAGGAAGCGATTTGTCCCCGAAGTCAGATCAGAGAATATGAATATTCGAAAAGCCGGTGAACGAGCTGCGATCAATGCCCCTATTCAAGGACGGCGGCTGATTTGGTGAAGAAAGCCATGCTGGCCACGGTTAGACTGACCAAAATGAAACTGCTCTTGCAAGTCCACGATGAGTTGATTTTTGAAGGCACTCCCGAACAAATTGAGTCGGACACGGCCCCCTATCAAAAAAGCCATGGAAAATGTGGCCGTGCTCAAAGTCCTCTCAAAGCCAACTCCGCCCGTGCAAAAGTTGGGGCGAAGCCAAAGGCTAGTCGCTTAGGGTTGGCCACTTCCGCGAGAAGTTTTTTCGGCCTCTGCTTTTCGATCATCCAGGGTGCGACGAGACGTCCAACGATCAAGCAATCTCAAATCCGACAAAGCCAAACAAGCTTTGTAATTTTGATGTTTGGGTTCATCTTTTTGAGGACAGAGACTTTTGGTGTGAGCCATCATGTTTTCCCACTCTTCTTCACCCGCACTCATTTTTTCAAGTTTGTTTTTGTCAATTTCTGGAAACGCGAGACTTGTTTTGAAGTCTGCTCCTTGGGCTGATTGATTTTTCAAACGCTTCAGAGACTTAGCAGCTTCTGGGAAATAATAAGATTTTTGTTCATCGGTCAGGCGATTGATTTCAGTAAAAGTCATCAAAAAGAAAGGTGCCACTCGAATCGCCTCGTTCGACTTATTTCGGCCTTCAGGCTGAGTTGAGAGGGGCTCGGTGACCTGCGAACTTTGGGGTGCAACCGAACTCGTACTCCCCTGGGATTGTCTCGGGCTCGGTGGCGGACTGCAATGTGAGGCCGGCCAGAAGAGTCAGACCAATCACCAGCAGACTTGAAAAAATATTTTTGATCATTGAGATCCTCCTTCACTTCGCGGCGCCACTCCAAATCGAGTTTTGAACTGATTAGTGTCTCGATTGAGAGCACTGGCAATTGAACTTAAAGCTTGGTCCCACCCCGGAGCCCCTCGTCGAATCACTTTAAACTCTTTGTCACAAGATTTTTTATCTCCGAAAGAGGTGAGTCCAAAATTCTTGGCTCCAGCAGCAAATGCATTGTCCCTATCGAATTGTCCGTAAGATCCGGTGAAAAAGTCAAAGCGGTTGATTCCTTTGATGGCAGAACCTTTGTCTTCGACCATCACATAACCGGGGTGAATCACCGACTGACCATTGGGAAGATTGACTCTTTTCCCTTCTAAAGAGGGAATAAAAAATAACATCCCCAACCGAGTATCCATTGGTGTTGATCCGACCTCGAGTTCCGAGGTCAGCGGCTACCGAAAAAAATGGAATCAAGCAGGTCTTACCCGAAGCCGATGGCCGTGTCACAGGCCCCGGCTAACTTTTCAGTTTTTCCATTGTATCGTAAAACCCGGCCGTCTCCTAAAGATCCGGTTCCTTGCATTTTCACGTCGGCTCTGAATTTTGGACAAATCTTGGAGCTTCCACAAAATTTTTCTGACATCGGGAACGTAGTAAACGGTGTGAGCAAGTTGTCTTTTTGTCCGTTGCAGTGAACTTTGTCTGAAGGATTGGGGCGGGCGGCAATCGCTTGAGTTTCATAAAAGTTGCTGAGCAAAAGGAGAACAACTACAATTTGGTTTAAGAATCGCAAGAACAACAAAAGACTTTGAAAAAAAAAATGTCGCATTTTGAATTGGTTGAAAAACATGTTTGCACTCCATGGTGATTTTGCGCTTCCAAACTCTGAAACAGTTTTGGCAGGGATGAGTTTTGCTCAAACATTATTCAACTTCCCAGCCCACGACACGTCCGGCTTCGAAATAGACTAGTTTATTTTCCATGCGAAAGCCATCCGGTGTTGAAACATATTTGGAGTACTTCCAACGCTCATTGCGAAATTGAGGATTTCCAGAAAACTCAACTGAAGTGGGCTCTCCCCATGATTTTTTACCAAAGGTTGAGTCATTCCAAGAGCGATATCTTGGGCTTCGATAATGTCATGGTAAGAGTCTTGAAAACGGGCTGTCCGATCACAAGCTTTTGATCTTTGATCCATTTTTGCCTCGCTTCAAAACCAGGGAGAGAGAGAAATTCAATGCGTTCTTCTGTTCCTTTCAAAAGGGGAAGAGCTTTCGAATATTGTTCCAATTCTTTTTTAGTCTCGAGGCTGTTTTCGAGTGTTTTGAGACGAGCTGATTTTTCTTGTCTTTCGAAAAGGAACGGCTTCGGGATTTGAATTTCGCTCCCAGGCGGGGGGTTCCTCGTCGATTTCCGTAGCCGCTTTCGGGATGTCTTTCAAAGAGGGAGCAGCTTAAAAGTCCCCCCGACAAGATTGCAAAAAATAAAAATTGGAGCGCCCTCAAAACACTTCTCCTTCCACTCCTTACCACTTGCGACAAAGAGTTTTGCCAAGTACCATTCTAGACACATGAGCGATACAAGCGACCAGAAAGAGATAACATCTGGACCTGAGACTGGGGGTCCAGCCCCGGGTGAGACTTATCTCGACGAGATCAGCCAGCAAAACGAAGAAATGTCGTTGGAGCAGCTCGACGAATTTCTCAATCGGTCGGATGAGCAGTTTGCCGAAAGTCTTCGCCTAATCGAAAAAGATCGGAATTTGTCTGCAGTCGATCCCGAAGTCGACATCGAGACTCAAGCTTTGCATGACGAAATCGACCGGTGGAAGAGTTCTTCGGGTCTTTCGCGAACTTTGTACGGAATTTTTCCATTCCTTCCGCGTCTCACTCTGTTGCAGAAGAAGTTTCAATTCTTTGTTTATTCTCGCTTTGTCGCTGCGAAAGTTCGCACTCTCAATTTTTTAGAAGTTTTTTGGCGTGAGAAACTTCCTCGATTCCTGGGATTTATCCGCGGGCAAATCGGAGCTTTTTTGGGCGTTTTGTCGAGCTCGATCAAAACTTTTCAAAAATTCAGTTGGAAGCGAAAGTTGGGATTTTTGGGATTGGTTGCTCTCTGCGGTGGTGCACTTTTTGTCTCAAAGCTGGTTTTTGACTGGGCGGATTTTCCCCCCCGAAACTCCACTTTTTTTAAGCTCACTGGACTCTTTGGCTGATGAAGTGATTGGACTTGATCCAGACCAAAAAATGGAATCCTTTTTTGACAACAATCGAGCGCAACCCAATGTTTTTTAATGCCGCGAATGGTGGTCAATGTTCGGCCTGGAGAAAATTCAGGGGCTCGACCGATGGTGGCTTTTGAGTTTTTTATCGAAGGTCTCAATCCTGATGCGATTCTCGAAGTCAAAGAGCGAGAAGCTTTTTTCGGGATATTTTGCAGAGAAAAATGGAGGAGTTGAGTTTTGATCTTTTTGCGACTCCCGAGGGAAAAAAAGAGCTCATTCAAATCCTTTTGAAAGAGCTCAATCAAAATCTCAACCGAGGCGAAATTCGATTTTTACGAATCCGCAATTTAGTTTTAAAATCTTGACCGGTGGGATTGACACTCGACTAAACCGTGGCAAAGCTCCGCGGATCAATTTGGTAGTACCGGAGTCGATCATGGAGAGTGCTCTTCGGCATTCCCAAATCAGAAGCTGTTCTTCGTTGGTTTCCCTGATTGGCCGCCAAACGCTTTAAGATCATTTGCTTCTCGATTTCCTTGATCACGGGAAGAGTTCCTGTTTCGCGAGTTCCACCAAACTTGTCGCTGCTTCCTGAAGAAGGTGAAACTGAATCCATAATTCGACCCAAATGGGTTTCATCAATTCGAGTTTTCGGAAAGTAAGCAGACGCTCGGGCCACGGTGTTTCTCAGTTCACGAATGTTTCCCGGCCACGAGTGCTTTTTGAGTTTTTGAATGGCATCAAATGAAAATCGCACTCGCATTTGCTTGGCGAAATAGTAAAGCCAGTTCATCGAAGTCTTCGGGGCGCTCAGCGAGCGTTGGAGGAGTGATCGAAATCACATTCAGTCGGTAGTACAAATCGGCGCGAAACTCAGAGTCCTGTATTCTCTCCATTAAATTTTGATGGGTGGCTGCGACGATGCGGATATCTGTTTTGACCGTCTTATCAGATCCCACCGGGCGAATTTCGTTGTTTTCAAGAGCTCGGAGAAGCTTAGCTTGAAGAGCATAAGGCAAATCTCCAATTTCATCTAAAAAAAGAGTTCCACCGCGAGCGGTTTCAAAAGCTCCTTTGCGATCTTGAATGGCACCTGTGAAACTTCCTTTGATGTGGCCAAAGAGCTCGCTTTCAATCAGAGTCTCGGTCAAAGCGCAACAATTGACTCGCACAAAAGGTCCATGAGCTCGTGTGGAGTTCTTGTGAATTTCTTCGGCGAGAACTTCTTTTCCTGTTCCAGAGGCGCCCAAAAGCAAAATAGGGAAGTCGGTTTGTGCGACCGGGCCCAAACAATCCAGCTGGGCTTGCCACGATTCATTTTTGGATTTGAGCGAGACTCCTGAAGAAGATTTTTGGAGAGCTTCGGAAAACAGAACTTCGGCCGATCCAATTTCAATCCAATCTCCATCTTGAAGAAGAGCTTCCAAAACGGAAGTTCCATTGACTCGGGTCCCCGTGTGACTCGCTGGTCGCGAATAAAAAATTGGTTCTCTCGGAGTTCGATCCGGCAATGGCGGGTGAGATTCCAAGTCCTTCGAGCGAAATGGTATTGTTTGAGTCGGATCCGAGAGAAGTCAATGGTTCGAGAGCGACGGTTCGCGAATCGGGAAGAATGAGATAACCTGTTTTCAAGAAAAACTCCTTTTGTGTTGAGAACGTTTGGAGGAGCTTCTTTCAAAGCTTATTCCGATTTCCGTCGTCTGCGGCGGTGCCCCGGCTCGAATACAGCGGCATTTGGGGTCTGTTGTCGCCGCGTCTATTCCACAAATCCAGAATTTCGTCCCGAAATCGAAGAATTCTGGGTCCAACTCTTGCCTATTCTGGAGATGAGTTTTAGTTTTGTTACCAATCATGAATCGAGTCGTTGCAAGTTATCTCAAAAGTGCCGAAAAACCGGAACATTTTCCAAGCCCTGACCGTCCCGAGATTGCCTTGGCAGGCCGATCAAACGCGGGAAAAAGCTCTTTTCTGAATGCCATCACGGGCCACGCCATAGCGAAAGTCAGTCAACAGCCTGGGAAAACCCGCTTGTTGAATTTTTTTGATGTCGGCGAAAAGTCTCGTTACGTCGATATGCCGGGTTATGGCTTCTCAAAAAGAAGTGGTGATGAACAAATGCAGTGGCACACGATGATTGAAACTTATCTTTTAGGGCGTGAGAATTTAGTGGGTTTGATTTTAGTCATGGATATTCGCCGAGATTGGACCGACGACGAAAAAATGATTGCTGAGTATGATGAACCATGAGCAACTGCCGATGTGTATTGCGGCGACGAAAATGGATCAGCTGCGAAAATCTGAGGTCCCCAAAGAGCTCAAACGTCTTAAAAATCAATCGCGCTTGACTGATATTTTTGCTGTTTCAAACAGAGATCGAGAGTCCGTCGAAGTGGTTGAAGATTATGCTTTTCGAAATTGGATTTTAAAATGGAAGCGGACTCCATGAAAACTTGGGTCGTGATCCCAGCTCGAATGGGTTCAACACGATTCCCCGGAAAACCTTTGGCTTGATTCGGGGAGAACCCATGGTTGTTTGGGTGGCTCGCGGAGCTCGTCAAGCCAAAAAAGTTGAGAAAGTCATTGTCGCCACCGACGATCAAAAAATTGCAGATGTTGTTCGTCGAGCTGGATTTGAAGCTCGCTTGACGGAATCTGATTTGAAAACAGGGACAGATCGAGTTTTTCGTCGATTCAAAAAGAGGAAGTCGATGTGGTTGTCAATGTTCAAGGAGATGAGCCTCTGATTCGCGGCACATTGATTGACGAAATGATTCAAGTCTTTGAGCGAAACCGGGAGCTTGATATGGTTTCAGTTTCTCGAGAGTTGGATCCTCAGGACTTGTCAAATCCCATGTCGTAAAAGTTTTGTGTGATCAAAAGAGACGAGCTCTCTATTTCAGTCGTTTTGCAATTCCCTACAGCCGCCAGTCTCCCGAACCGGGTCCCTTGGTTTGTGAGCAACACATTGGGATTTACGGTTATAAATTTTCATTTTTAAAAAAATTCTGTGGAACACCTGTTTGCAAACTGGAAGAGGCTGAGTCCCTTGAACAGCTGCGCGCGCTGTGGATGGGGGCGTATCTTCAGATGATTGCCACCAAACAAGTTTTTCGCAGCGTCGACACTCCTCAGGATCTTGAAAAATTGGAAGCAGATTGGGAGAAAATTCATGGCTAAAAAACGAGTGATCTCAACAAAAAAAACGACTCAAAAAAAATTCCAAACAAAATTTATTGTTTTTGTGACAGGTGGAGTTGTTTCTTCGATCGGGAAAGGTTTGACAGCGGCTTCTCTCGGGGCCTTGCTCGAGTCTCGCGGGCTGCGCGTGAGTCTGATGAAGTGCGACCCCTATCTCAACGTTGATCCGGGCACGATGTCACCTTTTCAACATGGTGAAGTTTTTGTCACCGAAGATGGAGCCGAGACGGATTTAGATTTGGGGTCACTATGAGCGATTCACTTCTTTGAAATTGTCGAAATCTCATTCCGTCAGTGCCGGACAAATTTACGATTCCGTGATTTCAAGAGAGCGACGGGGAGATTATTTGGGTGGAACAGTCCAAGTGATTCCTCACGTGACCGATGAAATCAAAGCTCGTATTTTGGAAGCAGCTCAAGGAGCCGAAGTGGCCATCGTTGAAATTGGTGGAACGGTCGGAGATATTGAAAGTTTGCCTTTTTTAGAAGCTCTTCGACAAATGCGGTCTGAGCTTGGAAAAATGGACTCGGTTTTGGTTCACGTGACTTATGTTCCTTATATTGCGGTGGCAGGGGAGCTGAAATCAAAGCCTACTCAACATTCGGTCAAAGAGCTTCGAGAAATCGGCTTGCAACCTGATTTTTTAGTCTGTCGAAGCGAGCACTATCTTGATGAGAATTTGAAACAAAAAATTGGTTTGTTTTGTTCGGTCCGTCCTGAAAACGTGATTGGAGCCCGAGATGCTTCAACGATTTATGAAGTTCCCCTGAATCTCGCTCGTGAGAAACTGGACGAAAAAATTTGTTTGAGTTTGGACTTGGATTCGGATCCTGCTCAGCTCAAGGGTTGGGAGCAAATTGTTCGTGTCTTGAACAAACCTGACCGATCGGTTCGGGTCGCTATCGTTGGGAAGTACGTTGATTTGAAAGAGTCCTACAAGTCATTGAATGAGGCGATTGTGCACGGGGGATTGGCCAATTCGGCTCGAGTGGAAATCGTTTATTTGGATTCTGAAAAATTGAACGAAAAAAATCGAAATCAGTTGCTCAAAGGAGTTCACGGCATTCTCGTTCCCGGCGGCTTTGGGGTTCGTGGCGTGGAAGGAAAGCTGGCGGCCATTCAATACGCTCGAGAAAATTCGATTCCTTTTTTCGGAATTTGCTATGGAATGCAACTGGCGGCGATCGAATTCGCAAGGCACGTTTGTGGAATTCGCGATGCCACTTCGCGAGAGTGGGCAGAAGATCAAAAAACAAAGACTTCGAATTTTGTGATCGATCTGATGAGTGATCAAAAAAATGTCGACAAAAAAGGGGGGACGATGCGGCTGGGAGCTTACAGTTGCCAATTGGCCTCGGGCTCTAAAGCGTTCGGCTCTTATGGTGTTCCTCAAATTTCCGAACGTCATCGGCATCGGTTTGAATTCAATAACAAATACCGCGCGCTGTTTTCAAAAAAAGGAATGATTTGCTCGGGCCTTAATCGAGAGCGAGATTTGGTTGAGATTGTCGAGCTGGTGGATCATCCTTGGTTTGTCGGCGTTCAATTTCATCCTGAATTCAAATCCAAGCCATTAGAGCCGCATCCTTTGTTTGCGCATTTTGTACAAGCAAGCTTGAGGCACCAGGGGTAAATTTATGATTCAAAATTCAATCGAACTGGCCAAGACGATTTTTGAAACCGAAGCCCAAGCGATTTTAGCTCTTCAGAATCGAGTCGGGGAGTCGTTTTTGAAAGCCGTCGACTTGGTCAAGAACTGCCAAGGGCGAGTGCATTTTACGGGAATTGGCAAATCGGGTCACATTGCCCGAAAGCTCGCGAGCACGATGACATCTTTGGGGACACCCAGTTTTTACCTTCACCCCTCTGAAGCCTCTCATGGAGATCTGGGAGTTTTGCAGCCAGGAGATGTGGTGATTGCTTTGAGTTACAGTGGCTCCACTTCGGACTTGGCGGCCATTTTAGCTCATGTCGAAAAAAAAGAAATTCCTCTGATTGTGATTTCGGGTTCGGAAAGCTCGGATCTCGTTCAAAAGTCAGCTGTTTTTTTGAATGTGAAAGTTTCACGTGAAGCTTGTCCTTTAGGTCTCGCTCCCACCGCCAGTAGCACAGCCACTTTGGCCATGGGAGACGCTCTGGCATTGGTTGTTTCGGTTGAAAAAGGATTTCGTCGTGAAGATTTTTGCGGATCTTCACCCGGGCGGGGGACTTGGTTTTCGCTTGGCCAAAGTTCAGGATTTGATGCACACCGGAGATACTTTGCCTGTTCTTTCCGACCAAGCTTCGATGAAAGAGTTGTTGATGGTGATGAGTCGGGGTGATGTGCGAGGGGCCGCGGGAATTTTGAATTCACAAAATGAATTGATTGGGATTGTGACTGACGGAGATATCCGCAGAAAACTAGAATCTTCTCCCCAACCCATGGAGCTTTTGGCTCATCAAGTGATGACGAAAAACCCAAGAACCATCGATGGATCTGAGTTGGCCGAGAAAGCTTTGTTTGCGATGGAGCAATTTCGGATTCAAGTGCTTTTTGTTTTAAATCGTGAAAGCGAAAATCCGCGGAAACCTGTCGGTATTATTCATATTCAAGACTTGCTCAAAAATCGCAGTTAGTTTTTTTGCAAACAAACGAATTGGTTTGTCTGGAGCTCTCGAGTTTTTCGGTCAGTGAGCTAGCATTTGGTCGAGTTTGTTCTGGCTGATCGCAGTCCCAAGTTGTCGAGATTCCTGAAAAGTCGAACAATAGCATCATGAACCTCTTCTTAGGCTTTTTTGTTGTCGTTGTGGGTGTGGCCAGTCAGTTTGCTCGGGCCAATGAAAAAATCGATATTCCGCAAGATGAGCTGGCCCAAGAAACAGTTTTGCCGCGCTTTGACCGGCCTGACAATGTTCGAAATCGAAATGTGGTCACCGCTCATCGAGTTGAGCTGGGAACCTACTTGGGATGGAATTTCACGGAGTCCATTTACAACCAGTCGAAATTTGGATTGAACCTGGGCTACCATTTGAGTGAAGACTCGGCCTTGATGTTTAATTTTCGAAATGGTCGTCGGGAAGAAACCAGCAGTATGTGGCTGGCATTGAGGAGAAATCGAGTGATGATCCAGCAGCTCGTATTGATTTCAACCGAATTCCCAATCTTGAGTACTCACTCTGGGGAAACTACGAAATCAAACCCTACTACGGAAAAATTTCTCTCACCAAGCAGGGTGTGATGAATTTATCTTTGTATCCGATTTTAGGCTTAGGAGTCACAAAATACAGTCATAAAATGTATCCGGGCATAAATTTAGGAGTTGGGCAAAAATTCTATTTGACCAAAAATTTGGCTCTTCGAATCGATTTAAAATTACAATATCAACAGGGACCGAACCCCTTTCTTGAGAGTAAATTGAAAAGAAACAATCCAGCTCCCGACCCGAGTGAGTTCAGCGACAAGTGGAAGATGGACAATGTCTTCGACGTCGGTCTGAGTTTTCTGATTTAACCTCGACACAAGTCCAGAGTTTTTTTTTCAATTCTACTCTGTTCGCAATACTTTCGATATCTTAGACAAGAGCAAAGTGGGGTTTCCTCTATGGCGGATTCTTTGAAGAGTCTCGTGTCTGTGTCGCTTCTCTGTTTCGTGGTCAGTGCCAGCGCCTGGGGTCAATCAGAAATTGATGACTCTGGGGATGTTGATCAAATTGAAACTGAAATCGGAAAAAGTAAGACCGTTGATCTTCGAGAAAAAAAAGAAGCAGAAGCTGAAACCGCAATTGATTGAGCCTCAAACGATCACGGATTTGAGTCGCCTCACCTCATTTGAGGATTTGACTGTGCTCCAAAACGATTTCAACCCAAGACGGGACGCTTTCAATTTCACGTCGGGTTGGGAGGGATGACGAACGACCCGTGGTTCAATGGTTATGGAGCTCATTTGAAGTTTGCTTACCATTTCACCGAAGCTTTTGGTGTTGAAGCAACTGGGATGTTTCTCTCGGGGGGGAAAAAGATGCAGCGAAAGATTTGTTTACAAATAACCGAGTGAAGACGGATTCCATTGTCACAACCAAAGGATACACGGGTCTCGATCTCTTGTGGACACCCATTTATGGAAAGATGACTTTGTTTAACAAACGAATTGTTCCTTTTGACATGTATTTTGCCGGGGGGCAGGTCAGTCTTCGATTGATGGAAGTTCGGCTTCGAGTGCGACCACTTTTCATTTAGGAACAGGGCAAATTTTTGCGTTGTCAAAATCCTGGGGACTGCGCTGGGATTTTTCTTGGAACTTTTTTTCGGCTCAACAGCGAGATTCTCTGGGGAATACTTCGACTTCGAATTTCAATAATTTGATTTTGATGGTGGGAGGATCTTTTTTCTTCCCGGAAGTGAGTAAGCGGTGAAAAAAACTCTTTTCGTGTCGGCTCTTGTTATGACGACGACTTTCGTCCTAGAATCTTCTTTTGCTCAGTCGGCACTTCAGCGAGCGGCACAAAGCAAAAAAGTGGGGCGAGGGCAGAGCAAAGCCACGCCGACAGTTCGAACTCCTCCTCGAGCTTCGACTCCCGTGAACTCAGCTCCGATCGCTCAAAGACCTGTCAGTCGCCAGCTTCAAGACGCTTTGACTTTAGCTAAAAATGGTCAATATCAACAAGCGGCTCCTGCACTTTACTCTTTGGCGCGGAAACCTGAATATGAAACTGAGAGAATGCAGATCAAGTATCTGCTTGGGGTTGCTCTCAGTGAATTGAAGCTTTATCAAACTGCAGCTTTTCAATTTGTTGATGTTATTCGCCAAGGGAACAATCGATATATTCGACAGTCCATCGAAAGACTTTCGATTGCCGCGGATCAGCTGGGAGACGACACTCTTTTGAACTATGCCATTTCAAAAGTTCAAGTTTCTGACTTTCCAGCCAATCAAAGAGACATTGTCTATTATCGTCTTGGCGAGATTAAGTTGCGCAATGCTCAATTCAACGAAGCGGTGGATTTGTTTTCGCGAGTCAACCCGACGAGTAAGTATGGTTCTAATGCTCGATTCAATCGAGGCTTGGCCCTTCTTGAAGCCGGGAAACCTGCCGAGGCCTTGCCGCTTTTTCAAAGTTTGCTCAAATCACGGCAAGGTGCCAAAGTGACGGATGTCAACTTAGTGGCTGCTCAAATGGCCATTGCGCGGACTTATTACCAAATGAAAGAATGGGATCGCTCCATTCTGGCCTACCGGCAAATTCCAAAAGACTCTGAGTATTGGCACGATGCACTTTTTGAGTCGAGCTGGGCCTACCTGATGGGTGCGCGGTTCCGCTCGACTTTGAGTAATATGGCTTCATTGCATTCCGCATTTTACGAAGATTCCTATATTCCCTGAGAGTCTTCTTGTTCGATCGATTGTTTATCTCTACATCTGTCGATTTGAAGAAACTGAAAAGACTTTGAATTTATTTGAACGCCAGTATGCTCCGATTCGTTCCCAGCTCACCAATTTTCTACAAACGACCAAAGAGCCAAGTGCCTACTTCGCCGAAATTGAGAAAGCTTATAATATTCGTCGAGATCGGAAAGCTTCGAGTTCTTTGCGACTGCCTTATATGCTGCTCCGGTCAGTTTTGGATGAAGGAAACGTCAAAAGAGCTTTGAATTATCTCAAAATTCTAGGGGAAGAGAAGAGCCGAGTGGAATCGATCGAGCCCATCGCTCGTTCGCCGCTGGGGACCTATGCAGTTAAGATTCTAGCGGGTAGATACAAAAATGCAAAAACAACAACCGGAGAACTTGTTCGAGCTCATTTGCAAAATCAAAAATCTGAGCTGAGCAATTTGTTCGAGCAAGCCAGCTTTATTCGATACGAAACGAACAGCGGTAAAAAGAAATCTTGAAAAAGCGGATTGCAGGAAAAGATGTTCCCGCAGCCATCGATGAAGAGCGAGATCGCGATTTCTATGTTCAGAATGGGTATGAGTACTGGCCGTTTGATGGAGAGTATTGGATCGATGAAATTGGGAACTATCACTACTTAGGACGGCAAAATTGCGAGTAGTTTGCAAAAGGATCACGCTCATGAAGAACTCTAAATATTCATATTTTATATCAACTCTGGCAACGCTTGTTTGCCTTTTCAGTTTTTCAGATCTGAGTGAGGCCGCTCAGAAAAAACGAAGAAAGTGGAAACCAAGACCTCGAAACAGCGAGCCCAATCGAAATCAAGCGCAAAAAAAACCATAGGCGAATTGATGAGGCAAGCCGATCGAGGAGCAGAAACCAAAATCGAGAAAAAACAAACTTCGCTTCCGACTTTCTCACAAGCTCTTTTTTCGCAACCGGTGAATCCCGGATCTGCTGTTGACTTGCGAGCGGTGAAACCTCCGAGCCAGAGAAGCTTTATGGCTGATGCCAACGACGACAAAGCAAAACTCGAAGCCATCACCGACCAGCAAATCAATGAGCTCTACAAAATGACTCAGACTTTTCGCAACAGCCCCAACCGAGGAGAGCTTTGGCTTCGTTTGGCTGAGCTTTACGTCGAAAAAGCGGGCTTCATCGATTACCGAAAACAGACCGACTATGACAAACGATTGGCCGATTTTCAGTCGGGCGCCTCGAAAAACAAACCTGTTCTCGATTTGCGAGAAGCGCAAGAGTACAACAAACGTGCGATCCAGCTTTACGAGTGGTTTGCTCGAGACTTTCCAAAAGATCTAAAATGGATCAAGCTCTTTTCTTTCTGGGCTACAATTATTACGAAATCGGAAATACCAAAAAAGGGACTGCTTTTTATACGAAGCTGACTAAGGAATTTCCGCGAAGTCCTTATATCACGGAGAGTAATTTTGCTCTGGCCGAGTACTTACTTTGAGAATGAGAAATGGACTCTTGCTCAGAGTTATTATCAGCAGGTTGTTAAAAACAAGAGAAATCGTCTTTACAATTTTTCGGCTTACAAAATCGCTTGGTGTTATTTTCGAAGTGGAGACTCTCGCCGTGCTCTCCAAACGATGGAAAGCTTGATTCGCGAGAATCGAGAAGGTCAAGCAGGAGACAAGAAGCAAACCGGACGGGTCAAGCTGGAGTCCGAAGGACTTCGCGATATCGTCTTGTTTTACTCCGAAGTGGGTGATCCAACTCGGGCCCCTCAGTACTTTCAATCTTTGACGGGGAAATGAAGCAAACAACTACTTGGAAAAACTTGCTTACTACTACGCGGACAAAGGCAATCGCGAGGGTGCGAAAGCGGTTTTTGGTCATTTGATTTCGCAGAATCCGACGTCTCCAAAAGCTTTTGATTACAAATATCAAATTGTAAAAGTCTTCTCGAACGCCAATAAAACACGAGAGTTTCGCGACGAACTCTATTCTTGGATACGTGATTTTGGTGCGACTTCGAAGTGGGCCCAAGCCAATCGAAACAATGCCGAGCTGATGGCGAATTCTGAAAAACTTCGTGAGCAAACCTTGCGAACTTGGGTTCTTCAGCAACATCAAGCCGCGCAAAATTCCCGAGCCCAATTTTCTCAGAACTTGTCTTATGAGGGTTACAAACTCTACATTTCAGAATTTCAAAAAAGCCCGGTGATTGCCGACATGCATTTTTATTTTGGCGAGCTTCTCTACGACATGGGGCGTTTTGATGAGGCGGGAACTCAATATCGATGGGTTGTCGACAATGGAGCCGGTTCTAAGTTTCACGGAAAAGCTTCTGAAAATACGGTGATCGCCCTTGAAAAAAATATTCCCAAAGACGAAGAAATTTCGGCTCGAGTGGGTAAAAGTCTCGAGCCTGTCGCGATCGAACCCAAAGTCGAGCGGTTTATTCAAACAGGAAATTGGTATGCTTCAAAGTTTCCCACAAGGAGAAAAAACTCCAGAAATCCGCTTTCGGATTGGTCGCCTTTACTACCAGCACAATCAGTTCGATTTGGCCATTCCCGTCTTTCGTGAAGTGATCCAAAAGTATCCCAAAACAAAGTACTCTGAGTACTCAGCAAACCTCCTTTTGGATATTTTCAATTTGAAGAAAGACTACGCCGGTCTTGAGAAGACTGGAAATGAGTTGCTGGCAATTCCCTCCATTGCGGCTTCAACAGCCGGAGCGGATATCCGAAATGTCATGGAGCGAGCCCAATTTAAAAAAGCCCAAGACTTAGAAGGTGCCAAAGAGTACGGAAAAAGTGCGGAAATGTTTGAAGCTTTTGCGAAATCGAATTCAAAATCAGAATTCGCTTCCACTGCACTTTTCAATGCTGCGATCAATTTCGAGAGAGCGGGGATGACGGGACGAGCGATGGCGGCCCATGCGGCTTTGTTGAACTCAGGAGACAAAAAAGCCGAGTCATTCAAACCCAAATCTCGACGTATCGTTGCCAAACTTTACCAAGATTCGGGACAGCTTGGAAGAAGCTTCCAAAGCTTATCAAAAAGCGGCTGAGGAAGCTGGGAATGATCCCGTGGCCCCTAATTTGTTTTTCAATGCCGCTGTTCTTGAAGAAGCATTGGGACGAGGGACAAGCGCCATTCGCTACTATGATCTTTATTATCAAAAAAGTCGCGGTCGCGAAAGGAATGAAGCTTTGTACTCGATTGCAACTTTGTATCGAAAATCTGACAAAATTTCGGCCAGTGTTGATAAGTACAAAGATTACGTCAACATGGGTGGGGGATCCCCCGAGAAGACAATTGAAAGTGCTTACTGGGTCTATGAGTTGAGTGGCAAATTGAATCGATCCAAGGACACCGAGGAGTGGCGTCGAAAAACGATTGGTCTGCAAGCTCGAGCGGCACCGGACAAAAAAGGAACTGGTGCCAAGTATGTGGCTCGGATCAAGCTCAAAGAAGCTGAAGCCACTTTCCAGGAGTTCAGCCGGATTCGCTTGAATAATTTGAATAAAATCAAAGTTCTTCTGGATCTGAAAACAGAACAGCTCGTGAAGCTCAATCGAGAGCTCACCGAAGTGATTCGTTACGATTCCCCTGAGGAAATCATTGCGTCTCTTCACTTGCTCGGAAAAGCCAATCTTCAAATGGGGGAATCAATTGCGAACTCTCCCGTCCCCCCGGTTTTGACAAAGCTTGAAGAAGTCACAGCGTATCGCGCTGAAATTCAAAACGAGCGGATCCGTTTCTCACCAAAGCCAAAGAAAGTTTGAAAGCTTCGGTTGATCGTGGTCATGAATTTGAAACTTATCCGATGGAGTACTCAGCTTCTCGTGATTTATTGGCTCGGCTCGATCCACAATTTCAAGCAGGCTCGGGAGAAAAAGAAATTGATGTGCGGCAACCAAGTTGGATGGGACTCTAATTATGATTTTAAAATTTTTTGATTTCAGGAACTTTGCTGGTCGGATTGGTCGGCTGCGGTTCCAGCCCGAAAAATGAAGATGCAGCTCCCGAGGAGATCTCAATGGAGCCCTCGACTCCGTCTCATCAGTCGACTCTCGAAGCTGATTCTCCGAAGACATCATCGGTTGTGCGGAAAGAAGTGGCTTTGCCGAAAGCTGAAAATATTGAAGCTCAGTATGCAGCTCTCAGCGAAGCAATGAGGGGGCAAAATGATGAAGGACTTGCTCGTTCGGCAACTCAGATTTTGTCAGCCAACCCCAATGATACAAGAGCTTTAAACGCTCTTGGAATTTTTCATTATCGAAAAGGTCGATTTCTCGCAGCTCGATACTTTTTTCAGCGAGGACTGGCTCAAGCGCCTAATAGTGCTGATTTGCACAACAACTTGGGCTTGATTGCTTTGTCTCAGGGAGAAGAGCGAGAAGCGATCCGACTTTTTCGAAAAGCCTTTGAATTGAAACCATCAGATGGGGTTGCGCCCGCAAATCTGGGAGCGATTTATGTGAAACATGGAGATTCCCAGAAAGCTTTTCCGGTTTTGGAGTCGGCCGTTCGAAATGGAATGAAAGAGCCTCGAACTCTATCCAACTACGGAGCGGCTCTTGCGGGCGTTGGCAAATTTGATTCTGCAAAACTTGCTTATGAAGAAGCATTGAAAGCCAGCCCCAATCAAAAAGAGACTTTGTACAACTACGCCGCTTTGTTGATTGATCGGATGAAACAATATCATGAAGGATTGGACCAGTTGAACCGCCTCAGCTTCTTAGGTCCAGACCAAGAACTGAAAAATAAAATGAATGTCTTGGAAAACAAGGCAAAAGCTGGGATAAAATAGAAGGAAGCCAAGGACGGCACCATGCAATTGAGTTTTTTTAAATTGATTGTTTTCATTTCAGTACTCGCCATGAGTCCGTTTCTCTTTGCCCAAGATGCCAAAAAGGAAAAGAAGACAAGTTTGAATTTCGAAGATGAGCTCGTGGAAGGTCAGACGACAAAACCGGAATTGTTTTTGTTGTTTCAAAAAAAGAATTTTAATTACAAGCGATTGATTCGGCTGAGAGAAAATTTTCTGCCTGAAATGAGAAAAACATCTGAAGACATCCAGCGCAATCGGAGTTCGAATTGAAGACACCGGTTATTCTAAGAATTTTTAAAGGAACTCAGCTTGTTGAAGTGAAGCAGTTTGACCTCGACCAAATTATCATTGGTCGAGAAGCTGAAGTGCAAGTCGATCTCGCGGATCCTGAAGTCTCCCCGATCCATTGCTTGATCGAGCTGAGGGACTCGGGCTATTACATTTGTGATCTGGGATCTCAGTCGGGGACTTTTAAGAACTCGAAAGCGATTCTCGACGAACCTTTGTCCTCAGGAGACAAAATCCAGGTTGGTCCATTTTCTCTGCAATTTTTTGTCGGGGTGCCAAAGCCCAAAAATCCTCCTCTTGAAGGAAGTGTTTCGCCCCCACCTCCTGTGGCCCCTGCAAAGCCCGAAGCTCCTCAACCACAGGCGCCTCGAGCTGTTGAATCCACCAAAGCTGTCGAAACTCCAAAGATTGCTGAAAGCCCGAAGACTTCCGAGACTCTCAAAGCCGCCGAGCCCCCAAAACTTCCCGAGCAGCCGGCAAAAGCTTTTGTTTCAACAGTTGGAAAAACAAAAAGCAAATTGAGCGAGTCTAAAAAATCTCGAGGAGCCAAAACTTTTGCTCCGCCAAGTGAAATCCAAGACCTCCGCAATTATTTGAAGCCCAGCAAAGGCCCCATTGTTGAGGTGCTTGTTTGTTGGCAAGAACGGATTTTGAACAGTTATCACTTTTCAGGCAATGGCAAAACAATCACTCTTGGACCAGGATCCGCGGCGGATTTGTTTCTTTCCTCTCAGTTTGTCGGAGCGGTTCAGCCTTTTCTGTTTTTATCCGGAGGAACCGCGCAAGTGGCTGTCCCGGCCAATGCTCAAGTGGATTTGATTGCCAGCGGTCAAAGATTCTCGGCTGAAGACTTGAGTCGAACAGGAAAAGCATCGGGAGGATCTCAAGGTTTGTCGGTGCGCCTCGAGCAAGGAGATTTGCTCGGCGTTAAGTTTGGTGACTCGGTTGAAATTTTTGTTCGATTTGTCCCCCAGTCTCCAACTCCGGTTGCGGCTTCTATGCTGGATTTGTCGAGCAGTGAATTGACCGGAATGATTGTGGCCATCGTTTTGGTGTCATTGTTTTCGGTGATCATGGCCATCTACAAACCTGTTGTTCAAGAAAAGCCTGAAGAAGACCAACTTCGTTTGGCCCAATTTGTTTACAACAAACCTCCAGCCACACCGACACCAACTCCAAAACCCGAGCCCACTCCGACTCCGCCACCGGTTGTACAAGCGACTCCTACTCCAGCTCCAACTCCGACACCGACTCCCAAAAAAGTCGTAGTGACAGAAAAAGAACAACCCAAAGTTCAAAAAGGAAAAGAGCAATCGAAAGCAGCAACAACCGAGCGTCCGGCAACTCAAGCCAGTGATGTGCGGCCGAACCCTTCAAAGCTCAACCGTCCCAAAAAAATTCACGTCGATCAAACAAGGCGGAGCTGTCAAAATGGGTGACACGGCCAGTGCCAACGCCAACGCTCCAAAAGATGTGACGAAAACGGGGCTTTTGAGTGCATTTGGTGGCGGCGGCAATCGAACAAAATTGGATCAAGCTTACTCGGGTGCCGGAGAGTTGTTGGGAATGGCTGACAAAGCCACCGGGACTTCGGGGCAAAACGAGAACCGAGCCGGCGATGACATTGGATCAAGATTCAAAGCAGACGGAGCTGGAGGCAAAGGAACCGCGACCCAAGGGATTGCAGGGCTGGGAACCAAAGGTCGAGGATCGGGGGAGACCGGCTATGGTGGTGTTGGTCTTGGCGGGAAAGGGAATGTGTCCATTGATGCCGGGGGCTCGGATGCCGAGTTTGTGGGCTCCATCGACAAAGAGGCTGTTCGTCGTGTGATCCGATCGATTCTTTCGCAGATCAAGTCTTGTTACGAACGACAGCTTCGAAGCAACACCAGTCTTGAGGGAAAAGTCGTGATTCAATTCGAAATTGAAGAGCAAGGAAAAGTGAGAGTGGCTCGGACGAAAAATACGTCGTTGAATGATACCGTTGTTGAAAGTTGTGTCGCGGCTCGCATTCGAGAGCAGAGGTTCCCAGAGCCTCCTCCCGGAACGATTGCAGTTGTCGACTACCCGTTTGTTTTTGGATCGCAAAGATAATCTAAGGAGGAGAGAGTGAACCAAGTTGCTGAGATGCCGTTTTTATACAGGGCCTTCCAAGAAGGTGGACCTGTTATGTACATTATTCTGTTCTTATTTATCGTCTCGGTCGTTTTGATTGTTGAGAGATTGATCACATTCAAAAATATCGCGATTGATAAAAAAGAATTTACCGACAATTTAGTCGGAATGATTCTTCGCGGAGATGTCAGACAAGCGATTGCTTTCTGTGACTCGAAGCCAGCGCCCCTGACGAATGTCGTGAAAGCAGGCCTTGTCCAAGCGATGAACAAACGTCCCGACGAAGAAGTCCAAGTCGCGATGGATGCGGCTGTTCTTCGCGAGAATCCTCGGCTGGAAGGCTGGAGTTCATTTTTGGCTGTGACAGGAAACGTGGCCGTTCTGGCCGGTTTGTTGGGAACCATCGTCGGGATGATCACATCATTCCGAGCTGTGGCGGCAGCAGACCCTGCGGAAAAAGCTCAAAAACTCTCGGAAGGGATCTCGCACGCTTTGAATTGTACGGCCTTTGGTCTTTTTGTAGCTATTATTTCGATCGTGTTTTTTGGATATTTTCAACTTCGCATTCAACGAACTGAAAATGAAATCCTTGAATCTTCGATGAATGTTTTAAATTTGGTAGCGAGCAATCGCGACAAATTGAAGGATTAAAAAATGAGTGAAGTTCAAGAGTCGGGGCGTGGTCGGAAAACAAGTTTTGAACCCAATCTGGTTCCGTTCATCGATTTGATGAGCGTTCTGATCACTTTCCTTCTTTTGACGGCGGTTTGGTCGCAAGTTTCCATGATTCAAATTGGCTCGTCGATTTACGGGAAGAAACAAGAAAATTCTCCTCCTCCTCCCATTCCCGAAGCGGCGCAAATTGTGTTGAAGCTTGAGATCAAACCCGATCGGTATCTGCTCACGGTTGGAAAGCAGCAATTCAATTTGCCCTTTCTGAATGGCGATTATGACGATGCAGGTCTCGTGGCTCAACTTCAAAAAGCCAAAACAGATCATCCTTTGAAAACAGACGGCGCGATTGCGATGGCGGATGAACTGCCCTATGAGCGACTGATCAAAGGAATGGATGCCCTTTTAAAAGCGGGTTTCCCGATGATCTCGGTTTTGACAGGAGGGCCAAACTAATGGCAATCCATGTTCCCGGCGAAAGATTTCGCTACTCTCGACTTCTTTCGAGAAAAAAAGGCAAACGAAGTGTCGTGGCTTTACTGTCTCTGACAGCGATGGTCGATATGTTCACGGTTCTCGTCGTTTTTTTGCTGCAGAATTACAACACCACTGGCCAAGTTATTTTTATTCCTAAAGAAGTGACTTTGCCCATGGCGGGGCAGACCAAAGAACTCAAACCAGCGGTGGTCGTGACGATTTCGCGAAAAGAAATTCTGTTAGACAAAACAGTTGTTGCGACTTTTGACGAAGTCAAAGCGCAAGATGAGTGGTCAATCAAACCTTTGCTGACAAAAGTTCAGGAAGCTTTGCAACAAGAAAAAGCAAAACAAGAAGCTCAACTCCAATCCCGATTGCGAGGGGTTGTGGACTCTGCGCAAGGGGGACAAGCTGCACAAAGTCCTGAAGATCTCAATGCGTGGAATAAAGTGACGGTTCAAGCCGACAAAGGAATCGATTTTTTGACTGTCAAAAAAGTCATGTGGACGGTGACCGAAGCAGGAGCTGGAGAAATCAACTTTGCAGTCATGAAAGAGAAGAGTCAGTAGTCTCCTCATCTGGAAAATGTTAAGAGGTGGGTGTGAGACATTTTCGTAGTTTTCTTTTCGTCCTCCTCTTGGTTTATTTTTTTATTCAAGTTTGGATTGGCTTTCCAAACAGGTTGGACAGCCCTTCCGATCGACCTCGTTTGGTGGCCCCGCTCTCGTCGGGAACTCAAGCGACCCATCGAATTCAAGGATTTCATTTGGTCGAAACCAGGGGCGGAGCCAGGGATTGGGAGCTGGAGGCTGAAGTCGCTGAAGGGTCAGAAAAATCAGGCTCTTGGAGTTTTCAAAAAGTTGAAATCCACTTTTTCTCTGGAAATGAAATGCAATTCAAGACGAAAGGCGACACCGGTTATATCGATGTCAAAACCAAAGATATTCGAATTCGTGGGAATGTGCAGACAATTTCGCAAAACGGTTACCAGTTTTTCTCTGAAGATGTGAATTATCTTTCGCAAAATCGAATTCTTGAAAGTGAAACTCCGATTCGAGTTTTGGGTCCTTCGGATTCAACGGGGCAGGGGCTGCAAATGTCGGCCGAGAGTTTGAAAGCTCGAGTTGGAGAAAAAGAAATGAATTTGAACGGCCAAGTCAAAGCGACCAAAAAAGTTTCAACCTCATTGGAGCTCAAAATTTCTTCTGACCGAGCGGTGCTTCTAGGCAATAGTCAGCAAGCGCAGTTCTTTGATAGAGTTGTGATTGAAGCTCCGCCTCTTAAGCTTGAAGGCCCCGAAGCGCTTTTTCACTATAAACCGGAATCAAATTTTTTTGATTTTGTACAGATGGAAGGGGGCGTGAAATTGAGTGATCCCACCAAGTACGCCACTGCTCAGTCCTTACGCATCGAGCCTGAGACAAATCGGATGACACTCTCTGGAAAACCAAGGATTGTTCAAGAAGGAGACGAAATGACGGGGGATCAAATCGTATTGCTCGATGGAGGTCGTCGAGTCAAAGTTGAAAATGTTCGAGCTCGGGTCGAAAGTGATGGGGCACCCTGATGGCTCAGCTTTCGGTTCAATCGATCGAGAAGTCATTCAAAAAAAGATCGGTCGTTCGAGATGTCTCTTTCGAGATCGAATCTGGTCAGGTGGTGGGACTCTTAGGGCCCAACGGAGCGGGGAAAACCACAAGTTTTTATATGGTCGTTGGTCTGGTCCGACCCGATCGAGGGGCTGTGCTTCTCGATAAAAAACCGATCACGGCTCTGCCGATGTTCCGCCGAGCTCGCATCGGTTTGAGTTACTTGCCCCAAGAGCCCAGTATTTTTCGTAAGCTGACAGTCACCGAGAACTTGCAAGTGGCTCTCGAGGCCCATTCTCTGTCACGAAGTGATCGACAAGATCGTCTTGCCGAGCTTTTAAAAAGACTTCCGAATTGAGCACATCCGCGAGAGTTATGGTTACTCTTTGTCTGGGGGCGAGAGACGGAGAGTGGAAATTGCCCGAGCTTTGGCCGGCTCACCACTGTTTTTGTTGCTCGATGAACCTTTCGCCGGAATTGATCCCATCGCTGTGGCAGATATCCAGCAAATTATTTTGGAGCTGAAAAACCGTGGCATTGGCGTTTTGATCACCGACCACAATGTGCGTGAAACACTGGGAATTTGTGATCGCGCCTATATTTTAAAAGAAGGTCAGATCCAGGTCCAAGGGACAGCTCTTGAGATTGCGCACAATGAACTAGCGAAAAAGTTTTATTTGGGAGAAAATTTTAAGCTGTAGGAGAATGATTTCTATGGCAAAAATGTCCCAGTCGATGAAGATGTCCCAGTCACTTCGGATGACTCCGCAGCTTCAGCAGGCCATTAAACTTCTCCAACTTTCTCGCCTCGAACTTGAAGCTGCGGTTCGCACCGAGCTTGATGAAAATCCCATCCTCGAAGAAACAGTGGACCTGAAAGAAGAAGACTTCGAGCGCGTCAAAGAAGTCGAAGCTGAGGTTGTGGGCCCGAGTGAATCTCAAGATCCCAAGAAGCAAGACGAATTTGAGTGGGAATCTTATCTCGAAAATCAACAACGTCCACCAGCTCCGTCAGGCGGTGGCAACGAAGAGATCATGAACTATGAGAATCTGATCTCAACTCAAGAAAGTTTGCACGACTACTTGGCTTGGCAAGCCAAGATGTTTGGCTTCAATCAAGAAGAGTTGGCTCTTGCGGAACTTTTAATCGATTACATTGATGACGATGGCTATCTTTCCACTCCTTTGGCTGATATTGCCGAGAGTGAAAAAAGAACACCTGAAGAGCTCGAAGAAATTTTTGAAGTTTATCCACGAATTCGATCCCCCAGGCGTCGGTGCTCGCAATCTCAAAGAGTGTTTGATGATTCAAGCCAAAGTGCTTGAAGAAGACACTCACGATTTGATTCATATTCTTGAGCACCATTTGAAAGATCTCGAAAAGAAAAATTTCGATGGAATTGCCAAAGCGATGAACCAAGACGTGAACGAAATCAAACAGATTTGTCAAATCGTGTATGCGATGGATCCTAAACCTGGTCGCGCCTGGGCTCCTGCAGACACTCAGTATGTCACTCCGGATATCTATGTGTACAAAGTGGGTGATGACTACATGGTTTCTTTGAACGAAGATGGGCTCCCTCGTCTGAAGATTTCAAATTTTTATCGCAACATGATGAAATCCACGACCGGAGATGCCAAAGAAACCAAAAATTATATTCAAGAAAAGCTCAAATCAGCAGTTTGGTTGATCAAGTCGATTCATCAGCGACAAAGAACCATCTATAAAGTGACAGATTCGATTGTGAAACAACAACGAGAATTTTTGGATAAAGGCGCGGGGCATTTGCGACCGATGGTTCTCCGAGATGTGGCCAACGATATTGGAATGCACGAGTCCACAGTGTCTCGTGTGACAACCGCAAAGTATGTTCATACGCCTCAAGGTATTTTTGAGCTTAAATATTTTTTCAACTCCGGGATCAACACCTCGGACGGCGAGTCCATGGCCAGTGAGTCTGTGAAACTAAAAATCAAGGATGTGATCGCCAAAGAGGATGTCAAAGAGCCTTACTCGGATCAGGAAATTGTCGATTTGCTCAAAAAAGATGGAATTCTAATTGCGAGAAGAACTGTGGCCAAGTACCGAGACATCCTCAAAATCTTGCCTTCGTCGCGGCGAAAACGAACATAGTCTGAGTGAAAAGAATCGGAATTTTCTTTTTTTTTGAGTGTGGTCTCAGGGGCATTTGGAGTCCTCGGCGGGGGATGTTCTCACTCGAGCTTTTCTAGGGATGCAACAAGAGGCTGTGAAAACTACGAACCCACTTGTTCCCTCTGGGGAATGACAACCGAATGTTCGACCACCCGGGAGGGATGTCGATCTTGTTCTTGTGTGCCTTACCCTGGGGCCCCTGTGAATCAAAATTCTCCTCTGAGGCCTTGAGTTGGGACAGCTCAGAGCCTGAATTAAATTCAGGACTTCAACTTGAAAAAGAGGCTTTCGCGGAGGTCTTCTTGACGGGAATGACGTGATGCGCTATTGAGCGTCGAAACATTCCGTCTTATCCAGGAGAATTAAATGAAAAAACAGCTATTTGCTTCTGTTGTTGCTTTGGCGACAGCCGTTTCTGTCGGGACTGCTCAAGCCGCCATCTTCCGCTCCGACTCCAAAATGAAAAACAAAACGGCCTTCAGCCTACAAGCCGTTGTCGAAAAAATGGAGAAAAAACAGATTATTTTTGGCGATGCGACTTCGGCCGATGTTTATTCTTACACAAAAAAGCCATCCGAAAAAATCATTCAGAGTGTGAAGCAACTCAATCATCGCAACAACTTGTTGAATTCGGATGATTCTGGAGCCGACTCTTTAGATCATTTGAGTGCCGAAGCGATTGCAAAAAGATTGATTGATCTGGAAGAGTTCTACTCTGGACGATCCATCAGACAAAGTTGTGGCCGAACAAGCTCACGCCGATCTGGTGCAAGCCCTTTCAAAAGTGAAAGCTGACAGAAGTTTGAAAATTTTTGGAACCAACCACTCTGATGAAGACGGAACTTGGGCTGTCTTGAATGTGGTGGATGAAGACAATCAGCAAATCTTGCTGATCGTCCTCGGGTCTCACGGGACCTGATTGGATTCGAGTTGGCATCGACTTTCATGAATCGAGAGTGGAGCGAAGCTGCTCCACTTCTTCGATTTCTTTCGGAACCGAGCTTAAGAGTTCACATCCTTTTTCTGTGACGACGACATTGTCTTCAAGACGTATTCCAAAGCCGAAGTACTCTCCGAATAAATTTTGATCTCGAAAATAGAGACCTGGTTCGACCGTGAAGCACATGCCGGGGGCAAGCAGAAGAGGCTTGCCGTTGTCTTCTTGAGCAGGGCAAGGATCATGGACATCCAAACCAATCCAGTGGGATGTGGAGTGCGGCATGAGATTGTGAATATGCTTTCGCACTTCTTTTTCTGGAAGCCCGCTTCGGGCGAGCTCCTCGACGAGGGCATCGACAGCAACTTGATGAATTTGGGCCAGGGAGACCCCGGGCTTGACCGCAGCAATCGCTGACTTTTGAGCTGTGAGCACGGCGCGGTAAATCCGGGCTTGGGCTGATGAAAATACTCTGCCCGCAGGAAGTGTGCGAGTGATATCTGCACAGTACCCCTGCCATTCGCCACCGGCATCGATCAGGACAAGATCATCTTTTTGGATTCTTCGGTCGGTGGCGCGAGCGTGGAGTTGAGTGGCGCGAGAGCCAGCACCGACAATTGTTTCGTAAGCGGTCCATTGCATATTTTCTAAAAGAAAATGGGCTTCAATCCAGTTGCTGACTTCTCGCTCGGTTTTTCCGATGAGAGATTGTTGCATCAATTTTTTGTGCACTCTCGAAGAGCGGGCACCGCCCTCTTTTAACAGCTGGATTTCGCTCTCATCTTTGATCATTCTGATTGTTCCGACCAGCATTTTTGCATCACAAAGACAGAGAGCCCTACCTTTTTCCCTTTTAGGTTTTCGTTCATAAGAAATGAGAGAGAGCAGTTGGCTCTCGACTGCTGGGTGGCAACCCAGGGGAATTGCGACACGGTCAAACTCGCCCAAATGATCCCGGATAATTTGATCGAGATGATCAACCGATGCGAGAGTCAGAGATTTAAGTTTTTCATTGTCCTCGGGGCCGAGGGCTATTTGCTCACCCCAAAGCTGATCTTCGTGTTGAACAGATAACAAATACGTTTTGGATTCGAGAATCACTAAATAAGCATCTGCCAAGCGCAAGCCTGAGAGGTAGAAAAAGTCGGAGGCGGGCTTGAACCGGTGTTTGACGGAGTGTGAGCGCTTGGCCTCCACTCCTGAGGGAAGAATAAATAGAGTTCGCGAGTATCGGCGGCCCAGGAGATTTCGTCTGTTTTTATAAATTTGAGAAGTGTTCATAAATGGAGTCTATCAAGGAGGAACCTTTCATCGTCTTGAAATATAAATAGTTCCATATTAAGGTACCTCAATTGAAAAGAGGAGCCTGATCATGGAACATGCCCTTTATTTGAAGGCGATCAAAAAAGCTTTGAGAGCTCGGAATCTCACTTATTCCGACCTCGCTCAAAATTTGAAAATGACCGAGTCTGGAGTCAAAAAAATGCTCAATGCAAAAGATCTTTCTTTCAGGCGGGTGCTGCAAATTTGCGAAGTTTTGGATGTGCTTCCCGGTCAGTTGTTCTCTCTCTCAGAAAAAACTTTGATACCGGTGCTGCCTCTTTCAGAGGGGCAGCAGGAATCTCTTCTCAAAGATCGAAAACTTCTCGCTGTTTATTGGCGTTTCACGATTGAGAAAATGACTATCGAAGAAATTGCACAACACCAAAGGGCGACAGTTTCCGAAGTCAAAAAATATCTTCAGCGACTGGTCACTCTCGGTCTTTTGATTCAAAGAAGAGGGCGGTACTTGTCCAAACATCAAAGCAAGTTTAAATGGTCCGATGATTCTCGTTTGGCCAGCACTTTAAATCAAGAGTGGTCATTGCTGACTCTCAAGCGGGCTCTTCAGATTAAGATGGAAGGGGAGGGCTTGCATCGGTTGGTGGCCACCAAACTCTCAGATTCGGCCTTTCGCAATCTGATGAGTAAGATCTCGGCGGTGTTGGATGAGGCTGTGCAAATTTCCGAGCGGGAAGAGCTGACCAACTCGAAAATGGATCTTCAAGATTTGACAGCATTGGTGGCCGTTGTGAAGAAAAGTGTCTTCGACCCGACCGATGAATCAGAAAGTCGAAACAAGGCGGACCCTGTTCCTTCTTTCAAAATGCTCTGATTTTATGAAGAAGACCTCTTATTTCACTTCCGTCCAAGCCCGATCAAAAGCCAAAGTGGTGTCTCCCAAATCTTGAAGGCCTTCAAACTTGAGTTTCGTTTCGGCCGAGGGGAACAACAAAGGATCCTTTTGCAAGTCGGAGGGGAGCTTCGCCCGGGTCGATTTGAGAACGGGCCCCGATAAGACATGCTCCACAATTTGGGCGTTGATGTCGGGTCTCATTAAAAAATTGATCAATTTGTAAGCATTCTGAGTGTTCTTCGCGCCGTTGACCAAGACAAAGTTGTCAATCGCCCGCGAAGTTCCTTCTCGAGGGATGATAAAATCGATTTTTCCTTGGGTTTTACGTCGGGCCTGCAGAGCATCGGCCGAGTAGGCTTGGGCCACCGCCACTTCTTTGTTTACAAGGGGGTCAACCAAATCAGAGCGAAACATTTTGATCGAAGGTCGCAGGGCTCGGAGTTCTTTTTTGGCTTGCTCCAGCTCTTCGGGGTTTTTACTGTTGTAGCTGTGCCCATTTTTTTTCAAAAAGGCCCCTAAAACTTCTCGAGAGTCATCCAGCAAAGAGATTTTTGTTTCAAATCTTTGTTTTGAGTGAGGTCTGTCCACCCTGTGAGATTTCCTGAAACAGATCCCGGTGAATCGCCAACCCAGTGACCGTCCACGCATAGGGCAGAGAAAAACGATTTTGAGGATCAAAGCTTTGGTTTAAAAAACTCGGGTCTAAGTCCCCCCAATTCGAAATTTCGGAGCGCTCGAGAGGCTGAAGAAGGCCAAGTTGCGCCAAAATCTCGACCATGTAGTCTGAAGGGACAGCCAGATCCAAACCCGAAGAGCCCGACTGGAGCTTCGCCAGCAATTCTTCATTGGAAGAAAAATTGGTAATTTTGAGCTCGATTCCCGTTTCTTTAGAAAAGGCAGCGGCTTGCTCGGGACTTAAATAATTGCCCCAAATTGCTAAATTCACAGTTTTTGAGGTTGAATTTGACGGGGATTGCCGCGTACAACCTTGAGCGATTAGAAACAAAGAAAGAATCATCAAAAAAAGTTTTGTCGTCATAAGCGACTCGTAGCATGACTGTAGGGGGAATTTCGAGAACAATGATTCGAATTCAAAATCTGAATCTGCAATACGACTCCAAAACAATTTTATCCAACCTGTCTTTAGAGATTTTAGACAACGAATGCGTCGCCCTTCTGGGTGAGAGCGGTTGCGGTAAAACCAGCTTGCTTCGTTGTTTAGCGGGGTTCGAGCGCCCCCAATCCGGAGCGATTTTTTTTGATGGTCGAGACATTGTTGAAGACCCCGTTCAAAATCGTCCTTTTAATTTGGTTTTTCAAAAACAAGCGTTGTTTGAGCATTTGAATGTTTTTGAGAACGTGGCTTTTGGTTTGCGCCTTCGAAAAGTTCCCGAGAATCAAATTCAAGAGCATGTCCGGCAAGCCTTGAGTTTATTCCGGTTGAACAGTCTCGAGCAGCGCTCGGTCCAAACTCTTTCGGGAGGACAGGCGCAACGAGTGGCCGTGGCCCGAGCTCTTGTTTTGAAGCCCCGAGTCTTACTTTTGGATGAGCCTTTTTCGGCTTTGGACTCCAGCCTTCGAGAGGATTTGCAAAACGAACTCAATGAGCTTCGCAAAAGTTTACAACTCACCATGGTCTTGGTCACTCATGATCATGAAGAAGCTTTTATGTTGGCCGACCGCGTGGCTGTCCTTTCTCACGGTAAAATTTTGCAGATTGCCACGCCAGCTGAGTTGTATCATTCCCCCAAGTCCACAGAAGTGGCTTCTCTCGTCGGGCCTCTCTGTCATTACAAAGAGCTCGCTTCAGGGAAGACGCGTTGGTTTCGACCTGAATCTCTCGAGTTGAGCTCTGAGATTGAGCCTGATGCGATTCCGGTGGTCTGTCAGAACGTGGCGGAGTTTGGGGCTTTTCGAAAGTACTCTTTGATTTCAAATTGTGGGCAGAAAATGGTTTGGCACCAGTCTCGCCTGAACCCGACCGTTTCTGTTGAAACGCCTTTTTCATTTTCAGTCAAAATTCCCGAAAATTCTTGGCTTCCGATTGAGGACTCCCCCAAGTGATCCGGCACCATCCTTGGAACCGGTTGGGAGTCTTGGTCTCTTTGACTTGGGTTTGTTTTTTCTTGTTGGCTCCACTTTTCTTGGTGATTTTTTTAAGTTTTGCCACTCGCGGAGCCTACGGCGTCGTTCTTTGGAACTGGCAGGGGGGAAATTTTTTTCGTCTTCTCGATCCACTTTACTTACGAATTTATTGGGACAGTTGGTTGATGAGCACCGGCGTGGCCTTGGGCTGTGTTGTTTTGGTCGATTCCTCTGGCTTGGGTTTTAACAAGCTTACAGGGAACTCCCAAACGATTGGTTGGACTTATTCTGGTGAGTCCACTTTTTCTCAATTTGATTGCTAAAATTTATGCTTTGAAGTCGTTGTTGTCGATGGACGGCCCCGCCGCTCAGCTTCTGACTCATTTCACTGGACAAAGTGATTGGCTGGGACTCAGTCAAGGACCAGGCCTGGTTTTTTTTCAAATGCTTGTCTCCTATTTGCCTTTGGCTTTGCTACCGATTTGGATTCATTTTGAAAAATTTGATCGGTTTCAGTTGGAAGCGGCTTTGGATTTGGGAGCTTGGCCTCTCGATTTTTTCAAACGAATATTGTTTCCACAGTTGAGGCCAACTTTGTGTTTGGCTTTCGTTTTGGTTTCTGTCCCGGCCATCGGGGAGTATGTGATTCCTGACCTTTTGGGCGGAGCCCAAACTCCTTTGATTGGAAATTTGATTTCGGATCAGTTTCTCAAAACTCGGGATTGGCCTTTTGGGGCGGCTTTGGCTCTTGCGCTGATATTTTCGATGGCCGTGCAAAGTGCATTGGTTTTTCGGTGGGGGAACCAGCGATGAAAAACTTGAAACCGCCCTCGTGGTTTGGGGCTTGTTGATTCTTTGGATTTTGTCTTTGGCAGTTCCCGTGGTTTGGATGGGGGTTTAAGTCAGTTGGTTTGCCCGGGGAATTTTCTTTGATTTGGTACGAAAGACTTTTTTCCAATGAGGCTTGGCAGGAGGCTCTTCTGCAAAGTTTGCAAGTGGCAACGATGAGCTCTTTCCTGGCCACGGGGCTGGCTTTGCCGGTTGTGATTTCGGACTCGCAAGTTTCAAAAAAAATCTTCTATTTTTTTTCATTGTTGGGATTTGCGCTTCCGGAAATTGTTTTTGCGTTGTCGCTGCTCTCTTGGTTTGTGCAAATTGCTTTGCCCTTGGGGAGTTGGGCTCTCGTTGTGGCCCACGTGACTTTTTCCTTGGCCCTCGCCTTGTTTTTGATTGGTAACCGGTGGGATCAAATGCCGCAAACTGCCCTTGAAGCCGCCCGGGATTTAGGAGCCAACGACAAACAGGTTTTCTTTAAAATTATTTTGCCTTTTCTAGCTCCGAGTTTGATTGCTTCTCTTTTGCTGTGTTTTTTACAGTCGTTTGATGACTTTTTGATTTCGTTTTTTCTCACTGCAGCTGGACAAGACACTTTGCCGGTGAAGCTTTTTTCGGGAATGAAAATGGGTTTGTCTTCGGAGCTTGATGCGTTGGGATTTTTGATGGTGATTTTTTCAGGAGTTGTCTTAGTCGTTTTGTCGCCGATCCTCTGGAAGGACCGGCGGCAAGATTTGCAAAATTAATTCAATTCGTTGTGAGCGTTCGCGTCCTCAGGCTGAAGAGCTTTGTTTTCAAGCGGATCTGAAACTGTTTCTAAGTCAGTTCCAAAGTTTTCAATTCTATATGTTTGCCAAGATTGCTCAACTCCAGACATGTTGACCAAGGCGGCACGAGCCAGAAGGGTTGAGCCAGCGGGAAACTTTTGCAACAAAGCTTCTCGCGACATTTTCGGAGAAGGCTGACTTTCAAAATTGATTTTCAACTGGACTTTCCAATTCAGCTGGGTGGCTTTTGAACGATCGGAGTCGGCAACAAGAGCTTCCAAGCCATCTTGGCTTGTTTCCAATCGAACTTCTGCCAACAGTGGTGTTGCAATGTCTCGAATGGTTCGGTCATCTGGAAGTCTGTCAAAATCTCCTCGACGGTAGGCATCTAGCGTATTTTTGTTCTGACTGTCCAGCCAGTTTGTGTACTCTGTCATCGTCACGCACTTGACTTCAGGACGATTGCACACTTGTTTCGAAAATTGCTTCATGGCTTCCCAGTAAGCCCCACCATTCCACTTCGAAAAGTGATGACCAATTTGAACAGGGGCGCGATTCCGAAATAATTTTTCTTAAAGTAATACAAATAGCTGTCAACGACTTGGGTTTTCATTCGTTCGACATCGGCAGACGTTAAGTTCTTTGGCTCTTTCCCTGCGGTGTGAAAGAAAAACCAATTGTAGTCCATGGAAAAAGTCTTTCGGTTTGTGCCCGCTACTTTAATCTGTGCGAGGGGGATATTCCATCCTCCCCAAGCCATGCGTTGCGGCCAGTAGTCGGGAGCATCAGATTTCGATGTATCATAGCGAAAACCATATTTTTTTAAAGTCGGCCAGAGTCCTTCAGTATGGCCCAATTGAGGAGCGCGAAAACCGACAATGTCCTTTGCGCTAAACGAAAAGCCGTTTCCCAACTTTCCTGGGGCCATGGGTTGAACACGATTGATTTTGAATGAGTTGAAAAGAAGATTGTTGAACTGAGAAAATTCGGAGTCCCACTCATCGGCATTCCATCTGGTCCATTGAGCTGTGATTTCCCCACGACTGTTCTTGATGGTACCCCCTTGAGCATCACAGTGGGAGTTGGCGTGAGAGCCAATTTCATGACCGGCTTCAAAAGCTTTGTTGGTGAAATTGATTCGAGGAGGAATAACTTTGACCCCCTCTCCCGCATTATCAGAAGCCCAACCAATGCAGCTCATTGTTCTCCCTAAGTTTGGCATTGTATAGGCAGATTTGTTTTCACTCGCTGTGTAGTAAGTGGGATTGATAAAATAAGTGTAGCGAGCTTTGCGATTTCCCATGGTCTTGACGGTGTCGGCTTCGCCCAAGGACTCCGCCCAGAAATCGAGATTTTTCGAGCCGTCAAACGCAAGTAAGACAAACTGGGGGGGGCGATCAACTGCACTGGGTTTCCGGGCGGGCTTGGCTTGGGCCACAGTCACCGCAACAGTGCTCGCCGCGAGCATCAAAAGTCCTTTGGATAACATAATTTTCTCCTTCGAAGTTGTAAATCTGGGATCAATTCATTGAGACTATCAGATTCTTTTATCGGTACAAATTGGGTTTGAGTTAACCTGGACTTAGGTCAAAAGAACTGAAGGCCCCCATTTTGAACCTCATTTTTGTAATGTTCAAATTTTCCGTCGTTCTTCCCTTTTTTGCGGCTTTAGCGCTTTGGTCCTGTGCCCCCGGGGACGAAAAGGGGCTCGTGTCAAAAAGTGTGACAGGGGATCCTTCCGGCAGCGGTCAAATCGTTGGAGGAACTCAGGCACAAGGGAGCGAAGCTTTCGCACGGGCTGTGGTGATGATTTACGGGGAATCCGAAGAAGGAAGATCCTTCACATGCACGGGCACTTTTGTCAGTGAAAAAACAATCCTAACGGCGGGGCACTGTGTGGTGAAAGATGTCTCGAAAATGATCGTTTTTTTTAGCCCGTCTCCTTACACCGATGAAAAAGCAGTGAAGCTTTCACTGGTGGGAGTCGTGGTTCACGAAAAATATCAAACGTCTGCTCAAGCAGATCAGCAGCTTTCTCAAAAATCAGGAACAACAAATTCAATCGATTCTCGGGAGAGGAATGATCTCGCCTTGATTTTTTTTACGGGAGGCCTTCCTTGGGGGCGCGCAAGTGGCCGGACTCGGGCTCTTTCCCGCGCCAAAATCTTCCTTGAGATTGGTGGGGTATGGGCGAACTCAAGGTGGCGAGCAGACTGAATCGGATGAAGGAGTTTTGCGGACCGTCGTGCTCAAGTCCCCGCTGATTTCTCAGTCAAATTCCAAAAAAAGTTTCTCTCTTTTGCAAACCAACGGAAAAGGAGCTTGTTTTGGAGATTCAGGAGGGCCTGCTTTTGCGGTGAATTCCTCTGAAAAAGTCGTGATCGTGGGGGTGGCCTCGGGTGTTTTTTCAACGGGCCGTTCGAATGAACCCTCGGACTTTTGCAAACAAAAATCGATTTATATGTCGGTCGAAAGTTACCGAGATTGGATTCTGAAAAATTCAAATTTTTAAAACGAGTTTTCGATTCGAGTGGACAAACTCATCTGAACAGAGAGGTGTCCTTGAGCCTCAATTCAGTTTTGTTTTTTCAAGATCCAAGATTTTTTGCTGACGATGTTTCACTTCGATCAAAGTCTCACGAGGTTTTTGAAGCCCCTCGAGAGCCAATTTTCGAGCGGCTTGTGCCACAACCACTGAAGCTCCCGACCAGCCGACTTCAAAGCCCCCCACTTGAATCACTTTGTCAGACTCCTGTCCGCCGACAGTGGTTGATGTTGTTCCCTGACGAGAGTCTGAAAAAAGAGTGATCTTTTCTGAAGGCACTTTCAAAAAATTTGCAAAGTTGTAGCTGGCAGGAAAACTCGTGCCCGAAATTGATTCGGTGACGACAACGACAACACCACGCTCTTCCGCATATTGAAGCGCTTCTTGCAAGGCTAAATTTTGATGTCCTGTCGAGGGATCTTCACCGAATGACTCCCAAGGGAGAGTTAAAATTTGTGCTCCGTTGTCAACGGCATAGTGAAGAGCGCGAACAGCATTGGCCGTGGTCCCTTCGCCCGTGTCTTCGATCACGCGAAGGGGCATTAAGCGAATTTCCGGAGAGTTTTGCGAAACCAGCAGTCCGGCCGAGTGAGTTCCTTGACCAGGGTTTCCGGCGCCTCTTATGACCGAGAATTGGTCGTAGGCCAAATCAAATGGTCGATTGTCATTTTGAACAAAGTCCCAACCGAAGACATCGTCGATGGCCCCGTTTCCATCATCGTCAACACCATTGGTTGATTTGTCTCGTCCTTGAAAATCAACTCCCGATTCTCCGGGGGTTCCTCCAGAGCTGAGGAACGAGCAGCGGGTGAGTGTAATCGATTCCTGTCTCAAGAGCCGCAATGACCAGTGTCGAAAGATTTGAGTCTGGGGTTGTCGGCGATTTGAGAAGTGCAGGAATTTCGGCATTGTCAGGGGCAAGAAATTTGAACTGACCTTTGCGGCTCTCCGCAGGGGCTGAGCGGGTCAAAATGGCTTGTTTGAGTTTGTCACGAACTTCGTAGTTGTTCGTTAAGTGAAGAGAGGAGTTCGGTTGAACGTAATCAACCAAGACGTTTTCTGACCAAGATTTGAGCAATTCATTTGATGCGCCTAGCTGAACAACGAAAGTGTTGGGGTCGAGCCATTCGGGCTGAGCTTGCTGTGGAATTTCCTGCAAAAGAACTTCGCGCCCCACTCCCGGGGCCAGTTTGACAATCCAAGAATTCGAATTGTTTCGTGAGGTCGCGATCGCAAATTGGCCGATAACAAATTGAACCAGCAAAAGTGTGGCGAATCGCATAGAGTCTCCTTAAACATTCGAAAGTAAAAACGACTCGGCTTGAAGTCGAGCTTTGTCTAAGATGAGGCGCGTTGAATTGCTATTTTTGAGTATCTAAACGATCGATTTGCCAGGATTATTGAGTATTGATAAGAAATTGATAATTCAAAAAGTCGTGAGGTGTTGATGGAAAACAGTCAGACTCCGATAAGCGCATCTGCTCAAGAAGATTTGTCACGCTCCTTTGCGATGACAACACGACTTGATTCGATCATCGCTTGGGGACGAAAAAATGCGCTTTGGCCGCTTCCTTATGGAACAGCTTGCTGTGGAATTGAGCTGATGTCGGTGATGGGTCCCAAATATGATTTGGCCCGTTTTGGTGCCGAAGTGGTTCGATTCTCTCCCAGACAATCTGATTTACTTTTAGTCGCCGGAACCATCACTGAAAAAATGGCTCCTGTGCTTGTTCGAATTTATCGGCAAATGCTTGAGCCCAAATATGTTTTGTCGATGGGGGCTTGTGCGAGCTCAGGTGGGTTCTACCGGGCCTACCACGTTCTCCAAGGTTGTGACAAAGTGATCCCTGTGGATGTTTATGTTCCGGGATGCCCTCCCACTCCCCGAAGCTGTTCTGGATGGAGTGATGCTCTTACAAAAAATGATTCAAGAAAACAGACCTCGTCCTTGGAAAGACAACTGGAAGGCCCCTGACTATGAATAATCTTGAACCCCTCAAGCAGTCTTTGATTTCTTCTTTTCCTGCCGATCGATTTCAATTCTCCCAAGCTTATGATGACTTGTCAGTGATCGTTGCAAAAGATGAGATTTTAAGTGTTCTGACTTTTAAGACAAGCAGGGCTTTGATTTTCTCATGGACATTTGTGGTGTCGACTATCCCACTCGAGCCGAGCGTTTCGAAGTCGTCTATCATTTGTTTGATTCAAAAAATGGAAAACGAATTCGCTTGAAAGTGAATATAAAAGAAGGCGAAGCCGTTCCCACGGCAACGACTCTTTGGAAAGGCGCGGATTGGTTTGAGCGCGAAGCTTTTGACATGTTTGGAATTGTTTTTCGTGGTCACCCGAATTTGCGTAAATTATTGACTCATCATCAATTTGTTGGACATCCCTTGCGCAAAGATTATGAAGCTGATCGCCAGCAACATTGCACCGAAACCCTCCCCATTCATTTCGACAATGAGCCAGGAAGCCCGGGTGACGTTTTAAATCCGAACATGGTTCCCTTGAACATCGGACCTTCTCATCCTGCGATGCATGGAACTCTTCGCGTGATGGCCGAACTTGATGGTGAGTCCATTGTAAGGTCGGCCTGTGAGATTGGTTATCTTCATCGTTGTTTCGAAAAAATGGCCGAGACTCACCCTTACAACCAAGTGATTCCTTACACCGATCGCCTCAACTATTGCTCGGCTCCGATGAACAATGTGGGCTATTGCAAAACTGTGGAGCGACTTTTGGGAGTGACCATTCCTCCGAAAGCCCAAGCCATGCGAGTGATTTTGTGTGAACTCTCGCGAGTGATCGATCACATTATTTCGGTGGGAACTGGGGGCGTCGATTTGGGGGCTCTCACGACTTTTTTCCATCTTTTTACTTACCGTGAAAAAGTCTACAATTTGTTCGAAAAGCTTTGTGGAGCTCGCTTGACTGTGGCTCTCACTCGTATTGGTGGAATGGCGCAAGATGCCCCCGAAGGCTGGTTTGATGATGTTCTTGAGTTTTGCAAAGAAATGAATCAAGCGGGTTGATGAAATTTCTAAGCTCCTTCTGGACAACAAAATTTTTATCAAACGAACTCGAGATGTTTTGCCAGTCAAAGCGGCGGACGCCATTGCTTGGGGCTACACCGGGCCTTTGCTTCGGGCCTCAGGTGTGAGCCTCGATTTGCGCAAGTCACAACCTTACTACGGTTACGATCAATTGGACTTTGATGTTCCTGTGGGGACCACGGGTGATATTTACGATCGCTATCAAGTTCGAATCGAAGAAATGCGCCAGTCTTTGCGAATCATCGAGCAAGTTTGCAAAAATGTTCCAAGTGGAGATTTTACGATTCGCGATCGAGGTATTGTTTTACCCGAAAAAAAAGATGTCTATGGAAATATTGAAGGCTTGATGAATCATTTTATGTTGATCATCAAAGGGCTCAGGCCTCCCGTGGGTGAGCTTTATGATGCCACGGAAGCCGCCAATGGAGAATTGGGTTTTTTCTTAGTCAGTGATGGAAGTGCCAATCCCTATCGTCTGAAAGTGCGGCCGCCTTGTTTTGCGATCTATCAATCTTTTCCTTCGGTGGTGAAGGGGGGGATGTTGGCAGACGCGATTGCAACTGTGGCATCGATGAATGTGATTGCTGGTGAATTGGATCGGTAAAAAGGGAGCAAGTGATGTTTCAACTCAGCCCAGAAGGTTTGAGCCAAGTTCAAAGTGAATTAAAGAGATACGAAGCCCGAGAGTCTGCGATCATTCCTTCATTGATGATTGCGCAAAAAGAAAACAAAGGTTGGGTTTCGGATGAAGTGATTCGGCATTTGTCGACGGTGATGGAGTTGCCCGAGAGTAAAATCAATGAAGTTTTTAAGTTTTACTCGATGTTCAATCAGAAGCCGGTGGGAAAATACCATGTTCAAGTGTGTGGGACTTTGTCTTGCCATGTGAATGGCGCTCCGGAGTTGATCGATTATCTTTGTCATGAACTCAAAGTGGGTTTGGACCAAGTGACCGCCGATGGAAGATTCACCGTGAGTCGAGTCGAATGTTTGGGTTCTTGCGGGACAGCTCCGATGATGCAAGTCAACGACAAGTACTATGAGAATTTGACCAATGAAGGCGCGATGAATTTGCTGAGAGGAATGAAGTGATGGAAATCAAAGTCTTGAGCGAGAACTATGTTCACGATGATTTCGCTACTTTGGAAGGTTACAAAAAACGCGGGGGCTATCAAACGCTCGCCAAATGTTTGAAAATGCAACCTCAGCAAATTATCGACGAAGTGAAAACAGCCGGTTTGCGAGGGCGAGGTGGAGCGGGATTTCCGACGGGGACCAAATGGGGCTTTTTGCCCAAAAACAACGAGCCTCGCTACTTGCTTTGCAATGCTGACGAAGGAGAACCCGGAACCTTCAAAGATCGATTGATGATGGAGAGAGGTCCTCACCAATTGATCGAAGGGATGATTATTTCCGCTTTTGCAATCGGTTCTGCGAAATCCTACATTTACATTCGTGGAGAGTACAATTTTCCGATTGAAGTTTTGCAGAAAGCTTTGAAAGAAGCTTACAACGCTGGAATCTTGGGTAAAAGCGTTTTGGGAAGCTCATTTGCACACGATATGGATTTGTATGCAGGGGCTGGAGCTTACATTTGTGGCGAAGAGACGGGAATGATTTCCTCCCTCGAGGGTTGAAGGGGCAGCCTAAATTGAAACCGCCTTTCCCTGCGGTGCAAGGTTATTTGCGAAAACCCACCATCGTGAACAATGTCGAAACTTTGGCGGCGGTGGTTCCCATTATGGAAAAGGGAGCTGCCGAGTACCGAAAACAAGGAACTGAGAAATCTCCGGGTACAAAACTTTTTTCTCTCAGTGGCAATGTCGTGAAACCGGGGAATTACGAAGTTCCTTTGGGGTTTCCGCTGAAAGATTTGATCTTTGGTTTGGGTGGCGGAATGAGAGCCGGCAGAAAGTTGAAAGCCGTGATACCTGGCGGGTCCTCAGCTCCTGTTTTGACCGCGGATGAAGCGATGAAAGCGACGATGGACTACGAATGTTTGGCGCAGATGGGAACCATGCTCGGCTCGGGAGCCGTGATTGTTTTGGACGACAACCAATGCATGGTGGATTGCTTAGGCAATCTCATGCATTTTTATCATCACGAATCGTGCGGACAGTGCACACCCTGCCGTGAAGGAACAGGTTGGCTTGATAAGATCACGCATTCCATTTTGAGTGGTCATGGTCGTCTCCAAGATATCGATTTGTTGATCAAAGTGGCCGATCAAATGAAAGGGAGAACCATTTGTGCTCTTTCTGATGCAGCCGCCTTGCCGGTTCTGAGTTTTGTCACAAAATTTCGAGATGAGTTTGAATTTTATGTTCGCGAGGGTCGTTCGAAAGTGAAAGGGAAAGTGCTCCATGCTCAAATGCACCATTAACGGTCAAGCTGTTGAAGTCAAAGAAGGAACGACCATCATCGAAGCGATGATGCAAGAGCAGCAGCGGATTGCTCATTACTGCTGGCACCCCGGCTTTCTGTCGCCGGTGTTTGTCGCCTTTGTATGGTTGAGATCGAAGGAAATCCTCGTTTGCAAATTGCTTGCAACACTGTTGTCACCGAAGGAATGAAAATCAACAACACTTCGGAAAAAGTGAAAGACGCTGCCAAATGGGGCTTGGATTTTCACTTGATCAACCATCCTCTGGATTGTCCCGTTTGTGATCAAGCCGGTGAATGTGGTTTGCAAGACCAGTACATGGAGTTTGGCAAATACACTCCTGAAATGGCCGAGAAAAAAGTCAAAAAGCACAAAGTCGTCGATCTAGGTCCCACGGTCGTGTTGGATTCGGAGCGCTGTATTTTGTGTTCACGCTGTGTGCGATTCACCGATGAAGTCAGCAAGACTCATGAGTTGGGAATTTTTAATCGTGGCGATCGTTCTGAAATCGGCACTCATGCCGGAAAAGCTTTAGACAACAAATACTCTCTCAACACGGTTGATATTTGTCCCGTCGGAGCTTTGACTTCCAAAGATTTTCGTTTCAAACAACGAGTTTGGTATCTCAAAGATCAAAAAACTGTTTGCAATGGCTGCTCAACCGGTTGTTCCGTGAAAGTTTATTTCAATAAAGAAGGTTTCTTTCGAGTGAAACCTGTCTTTGATGCTGAAGTGAATGGGCACTGGATGTGCGATGAAGGTCGTGATGTTTATAAATTTGCCAATCGTGATCAACGTTGGACGAAAGGCTTCAAAGTTGCCTCCGGGCAAGCCACGGAGATGATGCCAGGGGCTGTCGCCAAAGATGCAAGCTCTGTTGTGGCAGCTGCAGGCTCGAGTTTGGCTCTTGTTTTGACGGGTCAATACACGACGGAGGAATATGAGACCATCGTCAAAATTTTTGCTCAGGACCTGAAGACTAAAAATATTTTTCATTGGGTGAATGGCAAAGAAAATTTTGAAAGCTTTGATGGTTTGCTTCTCCGCGGAGATCGAAACCCCAACACCATGGGCCTTGTGAAAACTCTCGAGAAGTA
This sequence comes from Ottelia alismoides, assembly GCA_037367405.1. NCBI lineage: Eukaryota > Viridiplantae > Streptophyta > Magnoliopsida > Alismatales > Hydrocharitaceae > Ottelia > Ottelia alismoides. The sequence goes on along the minus strand of JAZKJV010005652.1, from coordinate 15,368 downwards.
TCAAGTTAAAACAGTTTGGGCAGACCTTGAAAAAGGTTTGCAAAATGGATCGATCAAAACGCTGGTGGTGGCAGGTCCTGAAAATCAAATTTGGTTTCCCGAAATGACCGAATTGATTTCCAAATTTGCAAAAGTTGAAAACTTGATTTGGATGCAGTCGGGAAAGAACACCCAGCTCGAAACTCGAACCGGTAAGACTTGGTTGATTCCGATGAAGAGCTACGTCGAAAAAGACGGTACTTTTTTGAATTATCAAGGTCTCGAGCGCAAAGTGAAAAAAGTGACAACGGTCGTTTCTGAGGCTCTGACTTTATCGGAAGCAGCCCAACTTTTGGCGGGTCAAAATTTGATGATTCGAATGGATACCCAGCAGTTGGTTGAAAATGTTCGACGTCCCGATCAAGTCACTTTAGAGAGCCGGAAGAAAAATGAGTTCGTGTTTCGACGCGGATCCCTTTAAGAGGAGTGAGCCATGGCAGTTTTAGAGAGAAATAGCCAAGTCCAAAAATGGTATTTTGCGGGGATTTTGGGTGGTCTGGCGATCACGGGGAAACATTTGATCAAAAATTTGTTCAATCGAAAGCAAATGATCACTTTGAATTATCCCGAAGAGAAGCACGAGTATTCTCCTCGATTCAAAGGGAATCACGTTTTGACGGTTAAAAAGATGGAAGTCTGCGCTGCACCGCTTGTATGTTGTGTGCAACCAATTGTCCTGCGGAATGCATCACCATTGTCGCGAGTGAACACTCGGATCCAGCCGTCGAGAAATTTCCAATCAAGTATGAAATTGATATGCTTCGTTGCGTATTTTGCGGTTTTTGTGAAGAAGCTTGTCCTGTGGACGCTGTCCGTATGGGGCCTGAGTGCAAACTCCCGGAGTCAAAGGTGCAAATTTCAACTACGGAATTGAGCAGTTGGCTTACCGCTCTCAACTCAAAGGCGGAGTTCAATCGGTTGTTGACGAAGCCGAGCGACACAAATCAGGAATTTGAGGGAGACTTTGGAAAAGTCACCCTCCGTTTTTGACTACACCCAGCCTCATTTGTTTTTGTCTGATTTTTTTTATTTGAAGAAAAAGCAAAATCCTCAGTTCTCTCTGAGGACTTGGAGTGCTGAGCTTGGTTTTAAAAACTTTTCCCATCTGCGATCTATTTTAATCGGGCAGAGGCCCGTTTCAGAGGTTTTGTCGAAAGCCCTGATTCGGTTTTTCAAATTTTCAGACGAAGAAACCAACTATTTTTATCTATTGTGCGAGCGAAGATCAGCCAGGTCAAAACTCCATCGAGACCTCGTCACCAAAAGAATTGTCGAAATTCGCGCACAAAAAATGGGTGTGCAAGCTTTACCAATTTTAGAGCACATTGATTTCTTGTCAGATTCAGATTTGCCTCCGCTTTTGACTTTGCTGACTTTTCAAGATGTCGAGAAAACAGCCGAAAGTTTGGCAAAAATTCTGGAGTGGACGCTCGCAAAAACAAAAACGAAATTGGAAAAGCTCCAGAAGTTAGGCTTGGTTGAAGTGAAACCCCTTGCGCAAAAGAAGGTTTGGGTTCCTGTTGCCAGCTCTTGGAAAGTTCCCGAGCACTTTCAAGGTTTGGGGCATGTCCGATTTTATGAAGAGACTCTTGAACGGGCAAAAAAAGCCATTGAGCTCCCGCAAGAGACAAGACGATTTCGCTCGCTCTTTTTTGCTTTGAATGATGAAGAAAAAGATCAGTTTTTACAAGATTGGGAGGAGTTTGTTCGAACTCAGCTCGCCAAGCGCAGTCAAACCAAATTGGAAGACCGCATGCTCTTCCAGTTCAATCTGCAACTCCATCCCGCTTTTGATTAGTCTTTTTTTTGCTGTTCTTTGTCTGGAATCCAACGCTTTCTTTCCTTGACCAAAGACTTGTGTGCAATCGGTACACATTTGAAGGTTCATTCACTTCCTTGTAATGTTTCAGCTTCTAGGAGGTTGGAGTGAATCAATTTTTTATTTTGGCACTGTCAGGATTGTTTGTTTGGGGTTGCACGTCTTCACCAAAAATTGTGGGGAGTGAATCAAGTCCTTCTGCTGCTCCTCGGGCACCCGCCAGTCCTGGTACTGGGGATGTGGGATCTGTTGAAGAGTTGGGGATGAATGAAGAAGACCGACTGTTTTTTGATGCTCTCTTTCCTCGAAAAGAAAATTTGGGGCCTCAGCTGCGGGGGGGAGTTCGCCAAATTCTCAATATTCAGCAAGCCCTGAAAAATGTGGAAGCTCTTAAAAAAGTTGATTGCAACAATGCAGATGTTGTCACTCATTGGAATGTCAGCGCGAAACACTCTCTTGTTTACAAAAAGAAAAGGGGTGAGTTGATCGTTCTCCGATATATCCCTTGCGAACCTTACTACCGGGACAGTAAAGCCTTTATTCGCCTGCCGGGGTCCAAGGATTGGTTCTTACTTGAGAAATTTCCAAACGTTGTTCAGTGGACCAGCGGCTATGGTTCAGGGGCCCGAGAAGCCTATCACTTTTTAGAAACATTTGTTATTCAGGGTTACATCTTTGGCAATGGATCGATGCAGAGCCCGATTTCTTACTATTTGACAGTCAATCCTGAGGGACCATTTTGCAGGCAGATCATTTTCCAAACCCATTTTGACCTCAAATTTTTGAAGAAGGTTGAGTTTGAGACTGAACTTGAACTTGAACTTGAACTTGAACTTGAACTTGAACTTCAAGAACTTGGACCTCAAATTAAATTTTATTTTTGATTTCAAGTTGAAACGGGCGGCTGTGTGATACCATGCAAACCAGTCGCTTGCCACGATCCGAGAGGGGCTCTTGCGATTTTTCAAATCTCGTTCATCGCCCCTTAAGGAATCTTCTCGGCCGGGTTTAGAATCAAAGGATTGTATCTGTCTTTCGCGTACAGATAATACTGCTGAGCTCGGTTGACAGGAAAGCCCGGCTCGTTGCCCAGCAGATCGTTTGTTGAGACGAGAAATTCTTTGACCAGACCTGCAAAACCACTACTATTTGTCGGGTCCCCTAATTTGACTGTTTGAGGACCAGACGGGGTCGTGATCATGCTCATCGAATCTGGATGATCAACTCCGTTGATAAAAATTTTGTATTCTGAAGGTGCCATCGCCAGTCGTTGGATCGACAACACGGTCCATTTCCCGCTAAAAGGCAAAAAGCTGGTGAGTGAATTTGTGCCGGCCACCAATTGAAGGCGGTGGGACATGAACTGAAGTGAACTTTGATTTGTTGTGGCCCCAGTTCCCAGTTTTCCTGGTGCTGTACCCCAAGATCCCCAACAGTAAGATTGTTTTGTCTGAGCTGTGACAGCACAGGTTGTCCCAGCATACAAAGTGACATCAACAAAATCGAGATCGGGTCTCACTTCTGTTGGATCGGGTCGGTTGACGGTGTCACCAAGGCCCAATTGCCCCGAAGAGTTGTTTCCCCAACATTTCAGTTTGTTTAAAGTCGTGATTCCGCAACCATACTGTCCATTCACTTTGACCAAGCTGTAAGAGACTCCTGAATCAATAACCACCGGAGAAGTTTGATCTGTTGCTGTGGTCACGCCGTCGCCCAGTGCCCCATTTGTTTGGAGTCCCCAACATTTCAAACTCCCGAGCTTGTAATTGCACAAGTGCTTGCGTTTCCAGCGGATACTTTTGAATAAGTCGTTCCGGCATCGATAGCCACTGGAGTGAGACGGTCTGTTGTTGTCCCATCTCCTAAACGCCCATTCAAATTATTTCCCCAGCAATACAGATGACCCGTTGACTTGATTAAACACGAGTGGGTTGCTCCCGCTGAAATTTCATTCGTTGGGTAAGAAAAGCCCGAAACTTGGATCGGTGAGTTTCTCTGGATCGTGGTGTTGTCCCCCAGTTGTCCACTTGTATTGAGTCCCCAGCAAAATGGAAATCCATCGGACTCTCGAATAGCACAGGTGTGCCCTTGTCCTGCGGAGATTTTAAGTGCTCGAAAAGTGATTTGATAAGGATCTTGCATGTTTCCACTGGAGCCTCCGTCGCCAATTTGCCCGTAAGTTCGATCTCCCCAACATTTGACATTGTTTCCAGAGACAGCATCGGTGATGCCACAGTTGTGATTAGCCCCCACCGCCAACTCTTTGAAAAAATCGGTCGTGATGGGTTCTGCGAAAGTTTGAGGCAAATTCACAGTGGTGTTGCCTTGTTGACCATTGCCATCAGCACCCCAGCACCAGACTCGACCGCTCGTGGTTGCTGGATTGGTGTCATCCAGTGCACAACCGTGATTGTTTCCGACACCGACACGTGTCGCTCTCATCCCGACAAATTGAAGCTGGGGTCATCGCCTCCGGAATCATCAATGGAAAGAAGTGTTCGTTTTCCAAAAAAAATTGGCATCGGGCTTGACTAAAAACGAAGCCGAAAAATTACTCAGACTCAATCCCGATCGATGAAGGTAAGTGGATCTTGTCCCGGCATCATTGATGTCACTGTAGAACTGAGCAGCCCCGTCCCCACCAAATTCTGTCAACAAAGAGCCTGGTTGGAAATCGGAATTGAGTGTGTCCGTGAGATTTGTGACGACGGCATTTCCAATTGGAGTGTGGTCTCCAGACATGATTCTCCAAGGCCAACGCCACCAGCTGGTGGTCGGCAAGGCATTGAAAGCAACACCTGGATCCCAGAGAGCATTGAGATTCAAAAGGGGAGTCAGCCATTTTTCTGTTGAAAAACTCAAAGCGGTCAAAGACCGCATTCCGATTCCGTTAGGTCGATAGAAAAAGGTTTGTGAACTCGAGCCGGATACAATTTCGAGAGGCGCCAGAACAGGAGCTGAGCAAGCATTGTCCGTATAGAATTGAATCACACAGGAGGTCCACCAAAACCAACCGGGAAAACAGGACTGCTGAGTATTTCGCCCTGGGCATCGAGTCCCGAAATGGGGAGGGCGAGGGAGTTGAGTTTATTGGTGGCCGTGATGGGGAGACAGTCAGATCCAAAGTAGGGAGCTGGCTTTATTAACCCCAGATCGGTTTGTGTTCCCACAGGCTGAGGATTTAAAAAGGAATAAAGCCACTGGCAACCATCGGATTTTTGGCCTGAACTCGCAAATCTCGGAGCAAATTTCCGGGTCCTGATTTGAGTGCAAATGTGATAAAGCTTCGGTCTAGAGTTCCGGTCACATTGGTGATCGCTGGGCTTGAACTGTCACAATTTGCTTGAAAGCGATGCTGAGTCGAAGCATTGATGATGTTTGAAGTTTTGTCTGTCGACAAATTTCTTGTGAGCAATTTTCAAATCAAATGATTCTGTGGTTCCCACAGCAAAACCTGTCGCATCTTCGATGTATCCCCAAAGTGGTTGGCACGACTGTTCAGGTATTTTGAGTAAAAATTGACTCATTTTAACGAAAGCGGCCATCCCACCGGTGCCAGATGTCGCGACAAGAGTTCGAGTCAAGCCGATTGAGGGAATTTGCAATTGCAAAGTTTCATTTCCGCTTGAGGCTGTGGTTTTGACATAGAAATTCGCGCTTTGATCCACTTCGTCGATCGGGAATTGATTAGAGGGGGTTGCGCAGTTTTCATCGGAAAAAGTCACAAGACTTGCGTTCGACGAGGAAATCTGCAGGCTCCGGTTTGCTCTGCTGAGACCTTTATCGTCCCCGTCGATCTGCAGTCGAAAGCGATGGCAAAAATTCTGACCAAGTTTGGAGGAATAGTTGGCTAAAATTTTTTCAGTAGGACCTTGGAGATTGATTTCGCTCGGAGGCGTCGAGCTTGTCTCGAAATCACAAACGAGTCACTCGTTTCTGTGGCACTTCGTTCAGGCTCAGAGAGGCTGAGATGGTCACATTGTTGTTACCGGGTTGTAAATTCGTGAGAGAGGTTCCAACGAGGAGTGGTTCTGAGTAATTGGAGTTGTTTAGATCAGCGCCCCAAGAAGTCTTTTCGCAACTCAGACTTCCTTTTCGGAATCCGACCAAGAAAAATTTTTTGCCAGGTCCTGGCGCAATATTTTGAATTTCAATCGTGCTCCCGGAGGGGTAGAGTCCGTAAACTTCTGAAAATGAGATTTTTTGTCTCGACGCATTTTCGCCGACCCAGCAAACACCCCGGTCTTTGTTGGGTTCACCGAAGAGTAAAACCCAGCATCCAATATCACTCAAATTTTGTGGCAGACTTTGTCCCCAAGATCCTGAGGAAAGGAGCTGAACGTCTGAAGTTTTGGAGTTTTTGATGTTCTCAACTTTAGGAAGTTGAATTTTCAAACTAGAAGATGTGTCTTCGGCCCGAGTGCAGCTCAAAACAAAAAGAGCAGAAAAGACAAATCCAATGCAAATTCCCTTGTTTGTCTTCCAATCACCTAATTTTAGAAATTCTCTCGGCATGAGTTTCTCATCGGACGCCCCCGTCTTGAAGTTGAGGATCCGCCTCAACTTGGTCCAGTCCTGTTTCATTTTGAGAGTTCTGTCCCTTCTATTGATTTTTAAAGTGATTGAACCGATCAGTTTTTGTATGAAAACACAAACAACGTTCTTGCTTTTGGTTTTGGTCGGCATCGTCTTTTCAAGTTGCACGAGGGAGTCGAAAAAATCTTCCGTGACAATTCAGTTCCCAGGAGAAATCTCGGGGTTGAAGAGCTCGCTTAAATCGGCCAGTCTATCAGATAAAATTGTTGCACTCGGGGAGGAAGCACTTGGAGTGCGCAAATCCCAGGCTCTCTGAGTGAAATCGATTGCTACGCTCTGTTTGTTGGAGGGGCCGAACCCGAAATGCAAAAAAGCTTCTGTCAAAGTGCTGATTTGAGCCAGACTTGGAAGTTTGGGATCAACAAAGGTTTTTTTGCAAAAGGAACTGCGGTTTCACTTGAGTTGAGCCCTGGACAAAAAAAGTTTTACATTGCGGGGGTCAAACTCGTCTCAGGCACTTGCGAAGATGTGTTTGTCAATCCGTCACCGAACCTGTCGAATTATTCGAATCCTTATCTTTTGGGACAAGCGTCCGCTGATCTTAAATCCGGTGACAACAGTGTCGCAATCAACCTCGTAGCGAATTTTACTAATTCGACCAAAGTGGGGGAATGTCAGTTTGCCGGCCAACCAGGAGGCGGAAGCAGTTCTGCAGATTCCTACGGAACAGGTTTGGATGGGACTGTCACCATTGACGGGACTCTTGTGGCTGGGACCGGAACTTACACGGATGGTGGTGGTCAGACTCGAGTGTTTAATGCTTCACGAAGGCTCAAGGAAATTTCGTCAGTTGATCCGAACCTGATTGAACTGCACTCACCTTACAGTTCAACAGGCACCATGATTACCGAGTTGGTGATGAAGTGATGTGGTGGGTGGTTTCGGCCAATAAACCAGGTGGACCTGACTTGGCCTGCAAAACAAACGGAGAGTCTGATATTTCACGAGGACGATACGGATTTACTCGAGTTATCGGAACTCCTGACAGCACTCATCTCAAATTGGAGTCGGTTCTTTTTTCAAATCCAAACAATGCCAACTTAGCGGCTTCAACAAACTCAGCAGAATTTTGCGGAATTCAAATTGTGCGAATTCCAAATTTTGATGAGTTGAGAATTTCAGACTCGACCGGAACTACACTTGAAGCGTCAAATTATAATTCAACAAGCGTTGAAGGCGGAATGCTCGCTTTCCGAGCAAAAACACGGATCAACATGGTCAACAACTATAGCACACTTTTTAAAGCTCAAGGAAAAGGATTTGAAAGCGGAGCTATGAATGCCACGGGCAATTCTTCCGAAGGAATTGCAACAGGCATGGCGGCCGGGGACGGGATTCTCGACAAAATCAGGTGGTGGGGGAGCCAACGCAGGAGTGGGAGGCGACGGATTTGCTGGCACTCCTGGCGGATTGGTAAATAGTTTCTGTTCAGGAGGGGCCATTTGCAGTCCCAAAGAAAAAGTATTTTTAGGAGCTGGTGCAGGCGGTGGAGACACGGCCCCCACATTCCCGGCAGGAAATGGTGGCGGGGCGATTTTAATTTGGGCGAGGGAGTTGACGGGAGCGCCTGCTCCCTACCTTCAAGCCAAGGGCGAGACTGGTCAAAGTGGGAGTTATGCGTCGGGGGGAGGAGCAGGTGGAACAGTTTACTTCAAATCTGAAAAACTGTTGTCACAAATTGCTCAACTGGACGTGAGTGCCGGCAATGGTGGAAGTGGAACAAACAGTGGAGGAGGTGGAGGGGGGCGGACGACTCTTAGTTGAGTACTGTCAGACAAGCTTCACTCTCTCGCCAACTTCGAGCGGTGGAACGGGCCTTAATCCAGGGGCGAATGGTTTGGCTGATCAAGTCCAAGTCCCTTGCAACCCATGATCATGTCTCAAATCAACACAAGTCTAAAAATTTTCTCTCGGTTCCGGGCTAACTTCGATAGTCTAGATGAGTCGGGGGAATTTTCATGAGGAATCATTGGGGCCGAACTTTTTCTTCTGGTGACAGTCACGTCGATGATTCCTTTCTTTGTGGCTTTTCAGAATTGCTCGAAAGCTCGTTTTTCAACTGTCGACACCGGTTCAACAACGAGTTCATCGACCGCAAACTGCAATCCTCGCGTCTCGGACTGTTCTTTTCAAACCACACCAGGCAAGTGTTTTTTCAACGGTCGTGAGCTTAAAGAAAATGAATCCGTCGTGGCTTATTTGAATTCCTCGGGCAGTTCTCAGCAACCTTGCCAGTCGCAAACAAGAGTTTGCCGATCAGGTCAGTTGAGTGGGACTTATTTGTATGCATCTTGCCAAACTGATCAGCTCAAATCTTGTCTTTTTAACGGTGTCACCATTCCTTCGGGGCAGATTGTTGTTGCTTACCTCAGTTCATCGGCTCCCACTTGCCAGTCAGAGAACAGGAGTACCAATGGTTCCCTCTCAGGTTCATACAGCTTTTCTTCGTGCACGGTGCAAGGCCTGAGGTCTTGTCTTTTCAACGGCCGGACTTTGGCCTCCGGAGAGTCCGTGGTGGCCTACAAAGAATCACAAGTTTCCTCGGGAGGACGCTGTGAAGCTCAATCTCGCACTTGCAATGACGGGGTTTTATCAGGGACTTTTCAATTTGCTTCATGTGAAGTGAATCAACCCGCGAGTTGTTTGTTTAACGGAACGACTTATCCGTCGGGCTCACAAATCGTTGCTTACGAATCCTCAAGTGTTCCTTTTGGTCAGTCGTGTGTTCCGCAAATCCGGGTTTGTCAAAATGGCGTCCTTTCGGGAGTTGGATCATTTGCGAGTTGTAATCCTGAAGGTGCATTGTCATGCACTTTTGCCGGGCGTACGGTTGCTCATGGAGAAATCGTCACGGCTTACGCATCTGCTTCTGTTCCGTTCGGTCAAACATGTCAAGCTCAGCAAAGACTTTGTCAAAATGGGGTCTTGAGTGGAAGCTATCAAGCTTCTTCGTGTTCACCAGAGGGGGCCATGAATTGCTCTTTCAATGGTTCTCCAGTCCCCCATGGACAAAGTGTTCAGGCTTTCTTTCAATCCAGTGTTGCTTTTGGGAGCACTTGCCAATCAGAAAATCGAGTTTGTCAAAATGGAATCTTAAGTGGTTCGGCTGCATTCGGCTCTTGTGTTGTGGGATCTGCAACAAATTGTCAATTCAACGGGGCAACTGTCGCTCACGGGCAAAGTGTTCAAGCTTTCTTCCAATCCAGTGTGCCTTTTGGAAGCAGTTGCCAAGCAGAAATCGTGTTTGTCAAAATGGAGTTTTGTCAGGCAGTGCTCAATCTTCAACGTGTTCAGTCCAAACACCAGCTTCTTGCACTTTTGCTGGACAAACAATTGCCCATGGTCAAAGTGTCACAGCTTATGCGGCTTCCGTGGTGCCTTATGGTCAATCTTGTTCTGCTGAATCTAGAACCTGCACCAACGGAAATTTGAGTGGCTCTTTTTCCAACTTAAGCTGTCAAGCCGAAGTCCCTTCAGAACTTTGGACTTGGCAACCCGACTTTTTTCAAACCAGTTGCCCGTTTTACTGTGATGGAATGCAGAAAGTCACATGCCAGGGGACGGGTTGTCCTGGGACAACATGGTGGCACTACGGGGCTTCCTTGCCGGGAGTGCAGCCTTATCCAGTTGGTCAGTCTCAAACAACGCGACCACCATTTATCGGGACGATCTTTGCTTACCCAGAATGAAGAAATTTCTCTTTCTCAGTCCCCATGATCAAATTGCCACAAAATGAGACGAGACAAGGGTCGATTGTTTAGAATTCGTATTCTCTTCGAGAGTTGTCTCAAGATGAGACTCAAGAACTTGGAATCTTGAGCCGATAAGAAGAGTATGAAAACAAAGATTGTGATGGCAGTGATCGGATGGAGTGTTCTTTCAGCTTGTAACATGTCAGGAAGTATTACTGAGATCGGAGGCAAAGATGGTTTGTCTCTTTTCAAAAAAGCAGCTCCTGCAGGTTTTGTGTCGGGCTCCACGGGAAATTTTGAGCTGAGCCTCACTCGGCGTTATCAAGTCCAAGCCTCTGTCGGGGCTGTCTATAGCAAACAAGAAGTACTCTCAACGACAAAAGGCTACAAAGTTCAGACTTCGGTCCAAAGTCAAACTGCTCTTGAGTGATGAAGTCGTTGCTTCGGGAACCTCTTGTTGTTTTTGTTTACTTCGACAACAAACGAATTTTTGCTAAACTCTTTCGCGAGGGCCCTATCGTTTTTGGGAGACAACCTGGCTGCGATGTGATTCTTGAATTTCCCTATATTTCCAAAACCCATTTCCAAGTGGACCAAGAAAGCGGGCAGAGTTTTTTCCAGGACCTGGGCAGCCGAAACCTTTTTAAAGTGGATGGACGTCAAGAAAAACGCTCGAATTTGTCCAACACTTCAGTCTTGACTCTGGAAAACCTTCGAATCGAAGTCAAACCGGCTTCAAAAAAAGAAGAAATTTTTCGGCCTGAAAACGCTTTGCAAGAAAATCAAGAAACGATTGTTGTTCCCAAAAAGCCGCTCTAGCATTGTGACCAATGCTCTATCCGCAAGAGACATCCATTTTAAGCTGGGCGCTCGCTAATCAGGCGGTCGCCAGTTCTTTCAAAGAAAAGCTCCCGGCCGCCCAGTTCTCTGAGGTGAGATTGTATCGATCGCTTGAGGACGCTTTGTTTGAGGTGGCCTGGGGAACCGCACGTTTTTTGGCGCACAAAAAAACAGTTGGTCTGGTCCTGGGGCAGAGTGATTTTCCACTTTTTTTAATCCCTTTGTTTTTAAGAGAAAGCCTCCAAGTTAAAACTTTTTCAGTTCAAGATTTAACTCGTCCCGATTGGATTTTGCGTGAACTGGGCGATGAGGCTTCAATTTTTTATGGCCCGCTGATCATCGTTTCACAGGACAAAAATTTTCTTTTCATGAAGTGCAAGCAGAGCTCGAAAAAAAACGAATTTTTTCAATTTCTTATCGTCACACGCCTCGAATTTCGCCCGAACTCAAAGTCGGAAATTACGGTGTCTCTCTCTGTTGGATGAGTGATTCTTTGGTCGTGGCGTTTTAGGAGCTCGATTTCGTGCTCCTGTTGTTTTTTGTGATCGACAAAATTGGGATTCAGCAACGGTGCTCAATCAGCTTTCTCAAGTTCCGGTGGCTGAAGAGTCAGAGGGGCAGATTCAGTTTTTCCGAGATCGTTTGTCAACCGAGTTTCAACTCTTGAAATCGGTCGGTGTGGGCGAAGCTCCAAAAGATCGCTTGCTCTTAGCTCATCTGCAAAAATCGGGAGAGCGCATGATTGCCGATTTGCGAGCTCGAGGGTTTCGAGGGGACTTGGCCACTCTGCAACGTGTGCTTCCAGGTCAGACTTTAAAAAGTCTGAGTTGGTGGGAGGGCCTCCCCGCGGCGGATTGGATTCGAGGGAGTCTTGTTCTAAAGTCTCAAGATTTGTCTCATCCTTTGCTCGAGGATTATTTTTTTGCAAAGTGAAGACAACCAAAACTATTTTGTTCTTCGTGTTCACAAGTACAAAGAAAGCGATTTGATTGTGACATTGCTCAGCTCGACAGGAGCTTTGGTGACTTGTCTCGCGCGGGGAGCGTTGCGGGAGTAAAAAACGGTTTGGGGGTGGCCTTCTCGAGCCGACTCACTGTTTGCAAGCCTCACTGCAAAAAGGAAGATCGGTCGATCAATTTTGGATTCTCAACGAGGCTAAGTTGGTCCAAGATTTTTCGCAAATTCGCACGAGTTATGATCGACTCCAAGCTGCTCTTTTTTGTGTTTCAGTCATCGAAAAAATGGCTCAGCCCGAAGATCCCAGTTCAGGGCACTTGTTTGATTTGTTAGGTCATTCTCTCGGAGCCTTAGGGCGAGGAAAAGATATCGACACGGTCAAAATGCAGCTGGGCTTGAAGCTCCTGCTTCAGCAAGGTGTTCTCGAAGTTGAGAATTGGATGAAGCCTTATCTGAGCGCAAGTCTTCTCGATCGAGAAAAGCTTCAAGTTGTTTCGACTCAGCTTCAATGGGTTGAGCAGTTTGTCCTGAGCTACTCGAAAACAGCGGAGTCGTCTTCTTAGAACAAATCTTTCCAAGAAACCGAAAACAGAGCCACCGTTTTATTGTAAGTGCTTGTGTCCAGCGTTGATTTGTTTTGCGTCCAAGTCAGAGAGCCCAACAAGGACCAGGCCTCGCCGAGAGGCTTTTGCCAGAGAGCGGTAGCCGAAATCAAGTTGTCCGTTCGACCGGTCAAGTGCGAAGCGTATTTTGAATTCCCCAGTCCTAGACGCAGCAAGTACGAGTCTTGCCACCAGCCTGCCCAAAGTTTGCTTCCTGCGAGGTCAAAACGAAAATATCTTTGGTTAGCCCCCAAAGCTGAATTTTGAGTGACTCCCGATTCGAAAATCCAGGCATTTTGTCTTTGTTCATCTGCGAAGAAAGTTTGAACAGTCGAAAGAACAAGTTTGGTTGCTGTTTGGTTTTCTTCTTCTGTTGATTGGATGCTTGAGTTGTCTCGGCGTCCATCAAAAGTGTAAGTTGCAAACCAAGTTGGAGTCATCACCAGGGTGAGATCAAATTTTCCAATCAAAGATTGCAAAATCACTTCTCGACCTCCGAAACCATCCACGTTCATATTAACAGTTTCATAGCTGGGGGTGAGTCCCAGTTGGCCAGGGCGTCCCAGGAAGCTTGATTTGTACCGATAAGGAAAACTCAAATTTGTAACGATAGGGTCGACCGCTTGAAAATCAGAATTCGCTTTGAAATTTTTGTCTGTTGAATACGTATCCGAGTAACTGAGAGCTGTCGACCATTCATGTTTTTCTGAAAACACAGGACGGTACTCGGCTGTCAATCCGTAGTTCCAGCGAAATCCATCCAAAGAAGTGACTGCATTGGCTGCATTCTGTGACAAAATGTTGGAGTCGGAACTCAACCCCAGAGTTGCTCCTAAAATAAATTTCTTTTTTCGCATTCTCTCGAACTGCTGGATGCTAGCAATTTGTTCAATGTAATTTTCGGCTTGCTGGTCAAGTTTGGGGTCTTTCGATTGATCCAAAACAAACTCAAATTGTGTTCGTGAATCATCGTACTTTTCTTTTTGGAAGTCGATGACTCCCATGAAAAACGAAGCATAGGGGGAAAGACTCTTGTTTTGACTTCCTCGCACCGAGCTCATTTTTTGATAAGCCGACTCGTACTCTTTTAGCTTCAAATGACTGAGGCCAAGATAATAGTCCCGTTCTTCGGTCGAAAAATCTTTTCCGTGAGCCATATTCAGCTGAATAATCGCTTCTTCATAGCGACCCAGTTGATACAGAGTCACTCCGTATTGAAATGCGTAGACCGTGTTTGAAGGATCAAGCTCGAGAGACTTCGCAAACTTCAAACTGGCTTCTTTGTATTTTTCAGCACGATAAGACTTGAACCCCTCTTCTCCTAGTTTTTGAGCTTCTGTTTTTCGACGCTCTTGTTCGGCAGCATCGAGAATAGCTTGTTCAGCTTTGAGTTTTTCTAAACGAGCTTTTTCGTCAGCTTCCATTTTTTGTCGGACTGAGAGAGCTTGTTGCTCGCGGCGAAGACGGGCCTCGGTTTCTTTTTCTCGATCAATGTTTGTTTGGGCTTCGAGTGCTCCGCGGGGAACCAGTTTTTGCCCGGCTCCGTTTTCATATAGTCTTGGTAAGCCAAAAGTGTTTGTTGGCGGCTATCGAAAACCGAGATTTTTTGTATTCTTCCTTCTGTTCGCAAAAAATAAGGTTTCCTCAAAAGAGTGCCTTCAGAGATCAAAGTCGCAATTTTTGTGAATGAGGGATCTGATTGAATCATCGACTGCGGAGCCACATAGACTTCGGCAAAGAAAGGGTCCTTAGCCCCTGAGCTTTGGAGGAAACTCACCATAAACTGGCCCTGAAACTGGCTTGTATTGGGCCCTGTTTCTGAAAGTTGAACTTTTACGATTTGTCCACTTTTGCTGTTTCTAAGCAAAATCGCAGCAGTTTCGACTTGCTCCGGATCTTTGTTCCAACTGATCGAATTGTAGTCGACGACCAGAGGTTTTTCAGCACTGATTGGAATTTTTCGGGCATCAACTTGAGCCTGAGCAGCAGGAAAAAAAGCAACGAGAACAAAGCCAAAAATTTTGAGTCTATTGTGCATGGAGAATCCCCAATGTTGATTCTCCAATTTTAAGTCGAGATCCCCCGAGAAGAGAAATAGAATCTCTCTTCAAGAGGCCAAAAAATTACTGGTTTTGGATAATGATGTTCACGCGAGCTCCGCCTTTGCGAGCCGCTTCGTCCAAAAAGTTGTTTCGAGGCGGTCCCGTCGGGATTTGCGGCAAAACTGGACCTAGACCTCCGGCGGGAAGACGAGGTTGCTGAGTGAGGCGAATGTCTTTACTCATGTCGGGATTCAAGTCTTTCGAGTCCACCATGGAAGGGCCTTGGGGCCCGCCCACCGAGGCTGGCTCTCTCGAGGGCTCACCACCACCAGAACCATTTTTATCAGCGTTCTTAGGATCCTTTTTAGGCTCTGATTTTTCAGGACTTTTGTCTTGAGTTGGATTTGTTGAGGCCACTGAATCTTGGTTGGCACTTTTCAACTCTTGAGCAGGGACGGCGCGAGGAGCTTCGGGAGCATTCCCTTCTTTGATATCAGTTTGCATACCGGCTTTGACGAAAACGGGATCAACTACTTTTCCACCGACTTCTCCACGACCAACGGCGACCGTTCCGTGGAAAGTGATAATCGTCGACTGTCTTGAAACTGAATTGAACGAAGTGATGAAATCGGTTCCGCGAACGCCCGCAACAGCTGTGGGGGTTTTGACATTGAAAGTATTTTTCTCGCCATCGTATTTTTGTTCAACCGAAGCCCGAACTTTCCCGTATTCAACTTTTAAAGACACATTTCGCGAATCTGATTTGGGATCGTTGGTATAA